>JANHGO010008152.1:0-46105 GCA_024606505.1 Aquila spilogaster
CTGAAAGATGATGTGCAGCAGCAGAAATGATAGACTGGTGAAACACAGAGATTTTAATAATCGTCCTGTATGCCCTAGAAGACAAAATATAAACATATATATATGTAGTTATAGATGTAGCTGATGAATTTCTAAGCATTGCTTAAAGGTTTTCAGTAAAAAAAAAAAAAAAACCAACAAAAATATTCTGATCAAGGATATTCTGCAAGTCATATTGACCTTACTCTTGATTGACCCTCAATGGAAAATGCCATAGCTAAAAGGAAACTCATATCAATGTGTCTTTGAGCATTGTTTAACTACAAAACCCACTGATTGTTGTTACTGTTATTTCCTTTTACTCTTCTATTAAAATTAAAAATTTTATTTAGTCTTCAGATAGCAATTTTACACTACAAATAATATCATTATGCTCCATGTTACCTGATACAAAGTATGTATGATACTTCCAATATTGAGAAAAATAAAAAGCTATTCATCTAATTACAGTTTCCAAAACAAATGGCACGGAAGGAGGAATAACAACACGGGAACCTGTTTGGCTCAGAAACAGAGACGTACTTTCAAATGAATGCTTTGCTTTGTGTAGACTGCCCTCTTTCTCTTCCTGTAGTAGATTTTTTGAAAATTATTTGCAGTACACACTGAAGAATGCTGTGCCAAATACATTTGTTTTTAGCTCCTCTATGATTTACTGGATATCTATAGCCAAAAGCCAATATCAAATGCTTGATGGAGACTTTGAAAATGCCTTATAAATCCTCTAGGAAACACTCAGCTTTATCACAGGCAGCCAAATTTGCAAGGGATGAATAAATAAAGCAAAGCATTAGTATTTCAGAAAATATGCAACATTAACAGTAAGCTCTATTGCTGATAAAAGACAACATTACGTATCACCCCACTTGACCTATTCACAACAAAATCATGGCCATCTTAAGTACTTTATACCTAGATTTTGTACCACCTACATCATGCATTTGAGAGTCACTTCATAAGTTTCAGATTAAAAACCAAAACTGCTCAAATTCTTACACGGGTTTATAAATGAAACCAAGTCTATGGAGGGCAGAACCAACAGATTATACTTGGGAAATGTTCAACCTACATGCATCCCATTTCTTTTATACTTACTCTGTGTGGGTCTATGGCTAACAACTTCTAGAAAGAAGGTAATGACTAAGACTGACCTGTGCTTTGGTTCAGAATGGATTACTGGGCAGATAAGTTCACAGCCGTATGACATGGAGTCAATTGTGTTGTACTGTATTTTTTTTATTTGCTTCCAGTTTCTCATTGCTCTTGTCTGTTAGTAATAGGCATTAAATTACTTTAATCTCTCTATGCTGAGTCTGTTTTGCCAGTGATGGTAATTGGTGAGTGAACTTCTTGCCCTCATCTCAGCACTTCAGCCCCTTTTCTATCATATTTCCTCTCCTGTTCCTTTGAGCGGGGGAGTTAAGTGAGCGGTGTGGAGGATTTAGCTGGCCATCAGGGCAAAACATTTCAGGCATATCATCAATGGCCCAAATCATAGTTTAAATGTAAAGAATCAGATAAATATGATTTAGCAGCTTTAGAAGAAGTTATGTCACCTCACTCCATCAGACTGAAACCTTTGTTATTAGTTTGCTATCTTGATAGAGCAAACTTTTATTACCAAATGCCTGTGATTATTTTCATTTAAAAAAACTAATAAAGAGATTAAATAATTCAAACAAAATGAAGAATGGAAACAGGAAGCTTATGTATGAAATTCTGAAATCTGAACAGGAAGTTATATTCACTAAGTCATGCTTTGTATGACTTATTCACTGGTTTCTAGTGATCAGAGTACTGGTCAGACATCAGAGTCCTCAGACACGAGACAACCCAGGCTGCAGAGCATTACAGAACAGAGTAAAGTTTAAATTCTTTATGTCAGAGGTCATTTTTTGTTCCATGTGTACAGAAGTTGGCCTGAAGTCCTGGCTTAGGACAAGAACTTCCAAACACTATGAATGCATAAGTAACAAAATTTCTCGTATATTCAAGGTCATGAAGAGTGAATATATGACAAGCTACATATTATTACATCAGTTTTTAAGTGTGCTGTCATATGTAATGAAATACAATGGCTGCTAGCTTTTACAGTTTTTTGGCAAGACTCAGGATTTGGTAGTTTTTCCTGCATTACCAGATCCCAGGCTGCATACTCTGAGTATACATTTATTTATGTATCTATCCATTTTTAGTATACTTTAAAGCTGAAGACAAACCATTTGACAACACAGACTCTACGTACCCAACATTTCTATTCAAAAACACTTGTAGATTTAACAGAGCATTTAACAACTAACTTTGTGATTGTCTTCCTTTTAGAAACTGAGAAAAATGTTGAAAAAACATTTCTTGAAATGCTGAAATGTCAGAAAAACATCTGCACAAAGTTAAGGAATATTTTTTAAAGGATAATTAACACATGATAACAAATGAAGACTCAGCTTGATAGTAAATATGACAGAGGAAATACACTGCTGGAAGGCAGCTAGATACGTTCAGTGCAGGTTACAACATTCCTCAAGGACTGTTCCCTTCATGGCCATCAGTGGGACAAGACCACCATAAGACCCTACCGAGCTGCAGCCCTTTGCATGCACAACATTCAGCTATGACAGCAGAAACTAGAAGTTTCTGGAGAATAATAAGAAATACCATGCCCCTGATCCCAAAAGTTTTGGAGAGAGATCAACAACTTGGGAGAAATCAGAGTCCTAGAAAAATCAGTGAATTATTGGATATGTAATTTATGCCAAGGAAGAAGTGACAGATTTGGACAAAGGATGAGTTTCAATTTATAGTGGGTTTTGGATAAACCCATTTGTCTGTATTTTTACTTCCATATTTTTTCATTCTACCAAAAACTTAGTTCTAAACTACACAAAGGAAAAAATTAACTGTATGTGTACAGGACTGAGTGGAAAGAAAAGAGGGAAAAAAATAACAGTTCACACTGGAAATCAAAATGCTACACTGATTGCATCCCTTTTGTTTTACATGTATAGACTCATATATGTTAATAAAGACTGATGTAGGAAGAATCATCTCACAAAACACCTGCATTTGCAGCTTTAACACTGGATTATGATTTCACTCACGCTGGTGCGGTTCCACGAGCTCCAGCAAACCATGGTAAATGAGCAGAGTTTGCCTCAGAACTTGCCTGAAAGATTAAAAGAATGGTCTGCTTTCAGGTGTAGCCCACTGTTCCTCATGGTACCCTGTAGGACCAATACCTGGCTTTAGAAACATCCTCCAGTGCACTTCAGAAACACACGGGACATGCTTCCAGCCTCTTGGTCCTTCCAAAAGGCTCGTGGGCCTTCTGTCCTCCAATCAATCCAGCAGGAATGTGGTCAGGATGCAAAGGCTTTGTTAACCTTCTAGCTAGCCCAATTGCAACACTAAATGGTATTCAAGAATGCCAAAAGCTTTTCAAACGTGGCAGATGAATCTATTTTTTATTTTCCAAAAGTAATGCAGCCAAGAGCTGGATTAGTGATGGCATGTCCCCTCAGCCACAGCCATGCAACCTTAGTACAACTGTTTGAATGTGCCCAACTGGGACTGTTGCTGTGGACAAACACATGCATTTCTTTACTGCTTGCATCATGATTGTTTGAAAAGATAGAGCCTGATGCTCATCATGTTTCCAGTGCAGAAAAATAGAATGACAATGTTTAGATAGGAAGTCCTGTGATCTTTTTCTGTTACTCCTTTTTTCTAACATAATGGAGTATGACAGAGTTATTACTGCTTTATATGTTGAATTTTCTAAGAACTTCTTCCAAAAGGGTGTGTTAAAAGGACACGGAATAACTGGTCAATTGTCCCTGAGACCCACTTAAGAATCAAATATATTAGCTTCTACTATAGAATCTGACCAGGAGCCTCAGGCTGTTGTGAAGAGCCTATCATAGTGGATAACTTTTCAGTTGTTTGTAAGGTGTATTTTCATTCTACACAGTTTTTTGTTCTCTCATCCAGTAGGTGGGGCACCACAAAAAAAACCTGTTTGAGTCTCTATCCTAATTTTTTGGCAAGTACTATTATGCATCTATAAGCAGAAAGTGATAAGCTCAAAGGGAAAGTATGTACTCTCCTTGGACTGAGATTCTTGTTTAACTATAACCTTAGTGTTGAACTTTCTCAAGTCAATTGGGTTTTGGATTCCACCCTGACCTGCTGCTACACTCTCAATTCTACTTCAACAGTTTTGCTTGGGCATTTTTTACAAAGCACTTTTTATGCAGCTCACAGCAGATGAAATACCAAAGTACAAGTCATTTTTCACATGATCTTTGATAGCATACAGTGAGTGATAAATACTAATGGACACTTATCTTCTGAACTACTGACATTTTGGTTAATAAAAATACTCTATTACAGACATTCAGGATTCATTTTTTTCATAAACCTTTTCATCAGTGAATGACAAACATAAAACTAAATATCTCTCAAGAAAAGTCTTGGCTGCAGAAAATTTGTTCTGTGGCATGGACAGGGTCAGTCCCCACAGAATTTGTTTCAGCTTGTTTTTAGAACTTCTTGATTTTCTGTCAGGAACCACAGAACCACCTCAGAGCCTAACTGAAATCAGAGTCTAAAACTCTAATCTCTCTCATCTCCTCCTCCCCCAAATATGAGTCTGTAAATATCATCTATAGTATAATCAGGAGCAATTGGGAGTGGAAAGATAACAAAATTTCTGTCCTGTAGACAAATCTGAAAGTTTGGAGGTAACATGATCCACAAGAACAAAAAATCAAAGTGTCATAATTTCCCAAGTAAAACAAATTCAACATTTGATCAGATCTGTTTTAAGTACCTCAAGACCCCACAACTAATTTATTGAGAAAATGAATGATAAGAGTCCTGATATGAAGCTTGTGCTGTCTCAGAAGTGATAAAAACTACAGTTGGTTCCACCTTATCTTCAGAAAAATGTAATCACCGAGTTCCTCGTGAACTTTGGCCACAAGTGTCAAATGTCAAATTCACAAATTTAAGCATATACATAGATGAAAGTTTAAAAGCAAGAAAAAAGTGGTGACATACCTATCTTTCATTCATCAGGAAAACCATGCATTTCTGTATGCTCAGTCAGCAACACTGGGGAACATGGGGAAAGCCCCTCTCCTGAATTCAACAGGGCTATCATGCACTAATTGATACTCTAGACAGTAGGACTGATGACCAAGGAAGACAAAGAAAGGGTTCAAATGTAAGCTGTAGATGCAGCTGAGATGGCTGCTGGGTTAAACTTGCTGGATATAGAGCAGTGTAACCTGGTGCCCATTTAAGCATGTACTTATCTTCAAGCATATGACCTGGGAGTGAAGGGCTCTCATTGTTGCATAAAAGGTTTGTAAAACAGGTTTGCTTGACGGCTTTACTGCTAGAGTATTGATAATTTATGTGGCTGTGCCTTAAAGCACCCAGCTGGCAAATCAGTGGAAATCAAACTGTTTTAGATATCTCTATCCACTGTTCAAATCAGTGCCCTGCAGAAGCCAATATTCCCTGTTTTTCCTTACAGCTACAACATGTACTTATGTCTGTGTGTGGAAGGTAAGCATAATCTCAGTGCTTTCAACTCTTCTTTCCCTTGTGCACTTTTGGAGGTGCTCAGAGACAATGCTTCAGTTTCAGATTCTCTTAAAACTATGCTAAGTCTTTGCCACTACCAGTTACATTATTATGCCATCTTTCCTAGATGTAAAATATCCATAGTATTCCTACATACACAGTACAGCAGTGCTTCAGGGGATGGCAAAATGATATTCAGCCCTACAGAATGACTTGTATATTGATGACCATGTTGTAACAGATCTTCGTGAACCCAGCATTCAGAGATGCTGTAATGTTTGACAGAAAAATATCCATGGATGCTTTCCTCATTTCAAAAGGCTGTTCAACAAGCTGTAATTGCTCTATTTTAAATAGACAGAAGTACAAAAACTGTGTTAATATCACCATTGTAAAGTTTTGGCATTTTGATTGCTCAAACACAATGGGGCAAATCTATGAAGAAAGAAGAAAGGAAGGCAATGGCTTGGAATAACTACACTACTGAGTATATCTCCACTATGGAGAAGTGGGCCCGTGTGAACCTAATAAGGTTAAACAAGGCCAAGTGCAAGGAGTTGCACTTGGGCCAGGGCAATCCCAGGTATTTATACAGTCTGGGGAAAGAACTCCTGGAGAGCAACCATGCAGAGAAGGACTTGGGGGTCCTGGTGGATGAGAAGCTGGACATAAGACATCAGTGCACGCTTGCAGCCCAGAAGGCCAACTATATCCTGGGCTGCATTAAAAAAGGTGGCCAGCAGGGAGACGGAGGTGACTGTCCCCCTCTACTTAGCTCTTGTGTGGCCCTATTTGGAGTACTGCGTCCAGGACTGAGGCCCCCAGCACAAGAAAGACGCAGAGCTCTTGGAACGAGTCCAGAGGAGGGCCACTGAGATGATCAGAGGGCTGGAGCAGCTCTCTTATGAAGAAAGGCTGAGGGAACTGGGCTTGTTTCGCTTGGAGAAGAGAAGGCTCTGGGGAGATCTCATTGTGGCCTTCTAGTACTTGAAGGGAACATATAAACAGAAGGGGGAACAGCTGTTTAGATGGTTTGATAGTGATAGGACAAGGGGAATGGCTTTAAACTAAGACAGAGGAGATTTAGGTTAGATGTTAGGAGGAAGTTTTTGACTCAGAGGGTGGTGACGCACTGGACCAGGTTGCCCAGAGAGGTTGTGGATGCCCCATCCCTGGAGGCATTCAAGGCAAGGCTGGTGTGGCTCTGGGCAGCCTGGTCTAGTGGTTGGCAACCCTGCCCATGGCAGGGGGGTTGAAACTAGATGATCTTTGAGGTCCTTTCAACCCAGGCCTTTCTATGATTCTGTGATAAAATAGGTGATGAGAAATAATGAAAAGACCTCATAGAGAGCTGAACAAACTTTCTCCCATGCCTGAATGGGTGATTTTCAGTATGCCTCACGGTGTATGCAGGTGACACATTCAAAACGATAACTCATGCCTATTTTCAGAAGCCCCTTTCCCTCGTGGTTTGAAATGAAATGGCACGGCTCTGGTACACTCTGCATTTTTCAGGCGGTGCCAAGCGGTGGTTTCGTTACTAGACGGGGACCGACCCGCTGCGGGCAGTGCCACCGCGCCTGCTGCCTGGGCGAACACTTCCCTCTGCCGGCAGAACACTCACCAGCACACAGAAACAGCTTACTGTGTTCAGTTTTAGCCCCTCACTACAAGAAAGACATTGAGGACCTGGAGTGTGTCCAGAGAAGCTGTGAAGGGTCTGGAGCACAAGTCTGATGGGGAGCAGCTGAGGGAACTGGGATTGTTCAGTCTGGAGGAGAATCAGGGGAGTCCTTATCGCTCTCTGCAACTGCCTGTAAGGAGGGTTGATAAGGTGATAAGATGCAGGTTGGCCTCTTCTCCCAGGTAACAGCAATAGGATGAGAGAGAACGGCCTCAGGTTGTGCCAGGGGAGGTTCAGGTTGGATATGAGGAGCAATTTCTTCTCAGGAGGAGCGGTGAGGCAGTGGCACAGGCTGCCCAGGGAGGTGGTGCAGTCACTGTCCCTGGAAGTGTTAAAGAACCATGTAGATGTGGCACTGAGGGACATGGTCAGTGGGCACGGTGATGACGGGCTGATGGTTGGACTAGATGACTTTAGAGGTCTTTTCCAACCTTAACGATTCTGATTTTTAATATCTACTTCTTCTAATTGTAGTAAATGTAATTAATTGTAATTAATAAAATACTATTAGTAATTATTTGCCTTTTCCAATAGGAGCAGGATTATGGGTGGATGTTTAGTTTTTCTTCCCTGTGCCACAGGAAATCGGGCAGCACCAGAGCTGTCCTGGTGATACAGAACATAAAAACGGTGACTAGTAAAGAGAGAGAGCTGTAAGGAGGAAAACAGGAAAAATAAAGGGGGGTGCTTAGATGTAGTGCAGGCCAGTTCAGCAAGTTCAGTATGAAAACTGCACCAGAAAAAAAAAACCGACGAATTCGTGTAACCCAACGGACACCAACGCTCTCGCTCAGAACGCGGTCACGGGAAACGGCGCTCGTAGTGCGACCGGACTGCCCGCAGCACGCCATGCCACCGCGGCGCTCAGCCCGACGCTCATCCCGCTGCAACAGCCCACCGTGCCCTCATAGACCGGCACATGCGCGCAACCGAGAGCGACGCGCCGGCCCCGCCCGGCCCCGACAGCCTTCGGAGCCGCGGCGGCGGCTTTCGCGCAGTCCCACACCCGCGCGGCGCTCTCGCCGCGCCCGGAAGGAGGCGCCCCCCTCTGGCGACGCCCCGCCCGCTGCCCGCCCGCGGAGGCGGGAAGGAAAGTGCGCGCCGCGCGGCCGGGACTGCGCTATGGCGTCATCAGCGCGCGTCGCGGAGCGCCGCTCGGCCGGAGCAATGTCGCCGCCGCTTTTCAGCCTGCCTGAGGCGCGGCACCGCTTCACGGTGAGCCCGACGGGAGGGCGGCGGTTCTTCTCTTCGGCGGCCGCTCGGAGCCGGGCCGCACCGGTGTGGCGCTCGGCCGTTCGCTGCCTCTGCCCACGCCTTGGCCGGGCCCGGTTCCGGGCCGCAGCGAGGGGAGCACTGTGTGAGAAGTGATGTGCGGCCGCGCGTTCCCCGCACGGAGGAAGGAGGCGATCCCTCAGAGCAGCGTTGGCAGCCTCCTGGTTTTGTGCTGAGTTTGGTAACTTCTGTTTGTTTGCGTCTCGGTAGATCTCCACCAGAGAAGCTCTGCACCACAAAACCCTCAAACCGCTGTTGAACGCCTTTAATCAGATTCCCGGCAGGTGAGTGGCCGCCGCTCTCTGTTCGGGTCGGTGTGAGTGAAATTGTTCCCGGTTGTGCTGTTAACTGATGGGAGGCGTTTGTGTTTGCAGCGAAAATGAGAAGAAGTGTACCCTGGATCAAGCTTTCAGAGTTATTGTAGAAGAGGAAATAGTAAGTACTACAGCTTTTCTGCTGATATAAAGCAAACTTTAGTCTCCAAGTTGACAGAGTTGTAGGGGTTGGAAGGGACCTCTGGAGATCATCCAGTCCAACCCCGAGCTAAAGCACGTTCCCCACAGCGGGGTGCACAGGAAAGTATCCAGGTGGGGTTTGAATACCTCCAGAGAAGGAGACTCCACAGCCTTTATGGGCAGCCTGTTCCAGTGCTCTGTCACCCTCACAGTCAAGTTCTTCCTTACGTTCACGTGGGACTTCCTGTGTTGCAGTTTATACCCTTGCCCCTTGTTCTGTTGCTGGGCACCACCAAAAAGAGCCTGGTCCCATCTCTGTGACTCCCACCTATTAGAAATTTATAAACAGTGATAAGATCCCCCCCTCAGCCTTCTCCAGGCTGAACAGCCCCAGGTCTCAGCCTTTTCTCATAAGGGAGATGCTCCAGGCCCCTCATCATCTTTGTTGCCCTCCGCTGGGCTCTCTCCACTAGTTCCCTGTCTTTCTTGAACTGAGGAGCCCAGAACTGGACATAGCACTCCAGATGTGGCCCCAGCAGGGCAGAGCAGAGGGGGGGATCACTTCCCTCAACCTGCTGGCCGTGCTCTTGTCAGTGCGCCCCAGGATCCCATTGGTTTCCTTGGTCATAGGGGCACACTGCTGGCTCATGTTCAAAAAGAACACATTAATTTAGCAGCTTCATATAGGATCAGGAAATACTGTTTATTAAAAACATAAATTATATGGAAGTTATATAATTAAGATTGAACACAGATGATTAAAGGAGATGGTAGTTGGGACAGAATGGCAGTGTTTTGCAAGTGCCATCCTGTGCCGAGAGGTGTTGGTGTGTCCTTTTCCAGTGGTTCTCTGTAATGCTCATGGAATTCTGCCTAGAATTAAAACCACAGTTGATTATTCTACATCAGGGGTGGGGTAGAGTGGGCTACCTGTTTGTAGCACGTAACAAAGCTGCTATACTATTGGTGAGAGGAGTCAAAGAATGTTTTTGTTATTATTGCTTGATTGTAGGTAGAGTGGGGAATGCTTATATTCAGAGGTAAATGACTCAGTCTACAGAATAAGTGTTGTAGGGACAGGAGTGATCAAGAAATGTTGCTCATTCAGTACAACCTGTATATACATAACTGATGTGTATGACTTAATAGACTGAAATTTTGGGAACTTGAATGTCAGTATATGCTATAACTACGCCTGCTTGGAAACAAGAATTCTGATTTCATTAAATGTATTGATGTCTGAATAGAGAAGTTTAATGCTGCTCCTTTTGTTTAGATAAACAAAGCTCCGTGTGAAAACCTGCTGGCAATTATTTCTCTTGCTATTAATGGAGTTACTGAAGGTGAGCATATTTCTCTTATCTGTTAACAGTTTTAGGGGCTGCTGGGTTGCTTTTAATTTTAAGTTCTTGATTTTTGGTAAGATGTATGCAACACTTGGTCTGATAGTATGTGGTCCTTAGGCTAGTGGTTAAGTCTGTTTCCTGAAAGGGGTGAAATATAATGTAGTTGAATTTGGTCATATGCGTGACACTTGTGTTGGAACCTTTTTTTCAGTTCTGCTGAATATATGGGCTCATTTCCCAAATACTCACCTGTCAGTACACAAATGTTTATAGATGTTTATTGAATCTGTTTTGGTAACTTCCTGTGTGTGTCGGAAACCGTTGTGCTGATCTCTTCTGAAGAGTCTCTCGTACCCTTGCATTTGTTCATTTGTTCACATTACCTATCAAATACTCATTTGTTTTAGTAAGCGTAGCTAGCTCGACTACATACACACTTTATCAATTTTAGAATAAAGTGGCCTCTGATTGTGATGAATGCAGACATTACCAGTGTACAAGCATGAGCATACAGACTTGGAGCACTGCTTCAGCGGTGCTTAGCTTGAGATAAAGATTCCCAGACGTCTTAGATGTGTGCATGAGAACAAACTGTGGGTTTAGAAGCCTAAAAGAGTTCACCCACAGTCTGCAATGACATGTTTAAAACTTCTGAGATTTTTAAAATAGATACTGTTTGTTATTTGTTACACGTTAGTGCAAAGCTCTTATCTGCATGTATATACATAGAAACATAGCTTCAGTGCAAGTTCGTACTTGAGCCCAAGCTTTTTGTTAGGCATCGTAGGAACTTTTCTTCTTTTTGAACATAATGTCTGTCAAATGCCATACATTTTATAGCATTTCTGTTCAGATTTGCTGAACAAACTATTCCCTGTTCCTCATAGGTATCTGCACTGCATCGACACCTTTTGTGCTTCTGGGAGATGTTCTGGATTGCTTACCTTTGGATCAGTGTGATAAAATTTTTACTTTTGTGGAGAAGAATGTTGCTACGTGGAAATCAGTAAGTGATTTTCCACACTATGATGTGACACCAAAGCTTTTGCATACCTGAGACATTTTTACAAGGAGACTTTAATCGTTTTTGTGTCCATTTATGTTAAAGCAGTAGCAGTAAGCATTTCCTGTTTTGAGGCTTATAAATGTCAGATAACATAAGTCAGGAAAGTAATAATAAAGGAGATTATAATGTTGATAGTTCTGCTTCTGTCTCTTTTCTCTCCTGTTTGTGGCATTTGTCACTTGTAGAAAGTGGAAAATTTACTTGAGATGTACAGTTTCTATGAATGTTTTCCCTTGACTTATGCAGCTGCTTCCTCACAGCTTGGGCACTTGTTTAATGATCTTTCCAGTACAAGACTCTAGCACTTGTGAATATGTTGCCCTGAAATACTTAAGCTCTTGAACAAGCTGAGTTTTGAGGCTTGTGTTGAGGGTTCTGCGTTCTTGCTGTGCAGTTGTGCTGTGGCAGGAGAAGAGCTGTGGTGACAGGCTGCTCAGCTTCTTGTGCTGCGGGCACTGTTAATTGAAGAGGAAATTCAGGGTCTCAGACAGAAGTCCTAGCCTGCCTGCATTTCCTGATCACTTCCATAGGTATTCAGGCTGTTGTATTTCAGATAACATTGTCCTCCCCAATGTATTTATAAACTGCTTCTTACTATTATTTAAAGTTCCTGCTATTTTCTTTCTCCTGCTGCCAAATTACTACTGCCATGGAACGCTCAAAATCTTCTATGCAGTGCTCTTCATATATGCATAGAAATAATGCGTGAAAGAATAAAGGCAATGAGTGTAAAAATTAGTGTGTTTGAGGGGAAAAAAAAGTGGATCCTACTCTTGCAATTCATTGTCATGTGTGGTTTTTGTTGTTTGCTTTTGGTTTTTGGTTTGTTTTATATGGAGACTGGATTTAAATGTTGCATTTCGTGCTTTCTTGAGATTTGTGGGACTGTTTGTTTTATGTTGGCTTTACACACTCATGGATTGTAACTGAGTTAAAATCTGCTCCAAAAAGTTTTGCTGTCTCTTGCTGATCTAAATACCTTTTCTCCATTTCAGAACATGTTTTATTCTGCAGGGAAAAACTACTTGCTCCGAATGTGCAATGGTGAGTTTTAGTTTTTTGTGGGTGGCGGTAGGGAATTAAAGAACTCCCTGAAAGTGAGTGAAAGTGAGTTCAGTAATCTGATGTACACACAAATTTGTTCAATAAGTAATAAGGGCAAAAGACAGATCACTCATCTTAGCAGTTATTCATGAATGTTATTGATTAATGTCAAAGTCATTCTGACCTGAGGGAAATCCTCTTCATCAGTGGAGGCAGTTACGGAAGAACATCGGATAAATATTTATTCCTCAGCAAAGACAAGGCCCCTGTCAGAGGAAATACACAAGTGGGATTTGGTTGAACTAATCTTTCTTCACCACTGTAGGAATTCAAAGAATAGATAGAATGCATTTGGGAAAACTGTGACTAATCGGAAGAAGTTACTAATACTTAAATTTACAAATCTTAGCTTCTTTTCATTAGTTAAGTGGGACTTGTAATTAACAAGTCTAAAGTTCTAGTGAGTGAGAAATTGGAAGCGGGGCACGTGCTAATATTCTTTACTTTTTACAATATTTAGATCTCCTAAGGAGATTGTCTAAATCACAAAACACAGTCTTTTGTGGAAGAATTCAACTGTTCTTGGCTAGGTTGTTTCCGCTGTCTGAAAAGTCAGGTAAGATTTTTCCATTTCATCACACTTAAAAGGTTCAGTGCGTTTAGTCTTTGGCATATGCTAAACCTATGATAGCTGCAGACCAAATCCAGTTGGTGAAAATCGCTTTACATTTGCTTTTTATTACTTCTGCCCTTAATATTGGAAGTGGCTTTCATTTGTTGTCATTTCAGACACAGGTTTTAAATGCTCTTTCTGAGACTTTTATTGAAGTATCTCATAAACAACCAACTGAAAAAACAGACTTAAAAATTCACAGCTTCTAAGACTGACCCTCTGTTTTCCACAGGACTGAACTTGCAGAGTCAGTTTAATCTGGAAAATGTGACTGTTTTCAATACCAATGAACATGAGAGCACTCTGGGGCAGAAGGTGAGAATTCCTATGTCATTTTTCACTCACTCTGGAGAAGACTGTTCTGTGAACATGTAAGATTGTTTGCACAGAAATGTACTACTCTTCATAGTATTCAGAACTGTATGTTTCTAATTTAGTTGTTGTTCTTCCAGACCAAGCTGCTGATTCTGAAAATGGGCGTGTTTTTTTCAGCACAGTAAGCTGTGTGGACTTTGAGGGGGAAAAATGTTGATTAGGTTGTGAGAGATAAGAACTGTTACTTACAATAAGTTTTCCCTACAGCCTGCAGAGGAGAGAGATTTCCCTAGTGCCCTTTTTTCTGTGGAAAATGCATACAAATTATAGTGGCACTTATTGAGTTTTAATTATCTTTTCCTGTTAGCACTCAGAGGAGAGAGATGAAGGAATGGATGTAGAAGAAGGTGAAATGGGAGATGATGAAGCACCAACAAGCTGGTGAGTTTATATCAATTCTAAAAGTTGAAACAGAATTTTATGAACTGAAAGGAAAGAATTTGTATTTCTTGTCCTCTTTAGATGCAAGTGAACAGTGTTTCGATTTCTCTCAGTGGAAATTTCCTGGGGTTGGGAAGAAACCTACTGGCTGTTTGAAAATGTTACTTACCCTAACTGGTGTTCTTTTACAGTTAACCCAAATACCTTGGCAAAACTTGTTCTGGTAAAATGTGTCCAGAGATAATGAGTGAACTCTGTATATGCTTTTAGAAAACAAGACTGTGCTGCTCTTCATTCCCCAGATAGTGTAAAAACTCCTAAGATCGCTTTTGCTTCACTGTTTGTGCTTTTATTGTGAAAAAGTAACAGTAGACTGCATGGAAGATTCTCTTAGGGACAAATCTGGAATTACAGACTTCTCAATAGGACTCACTAATGACTTCATTATTTCACTTACAAAGTGAATATTTTCTGGAATTGCACATTCCCGAGTGGATGTGAATTTAATATAATGTTTTCAGTACAGATTTTCATCACCATTGGGATTTTCTGGTTTTGTTTTGTTTTTTTTTTCCAGTTCCATTCCAATAGATTATAACCTGTATAGAAAATTCTGGTCGCTTCAAGATTACTTTAGAAATCCTGTGCAGTGCTATGAGAAGGTCTCATGGAAAACTTTCCTTAAGGTAATCCATCTGCATGCTTTCAACCACACATCCTAAGTAAAAATCACTGCTATGTGATTGATAGTGAGCATAATAACAGAAGTTACTGAAAATGAGAACCAAGTGCATTTTGCTGTGTTCTAAAATGAGCCTTTGACAGTAAACAACGTATTAAGATACAGAGTAAATCCTCTAATAAAATTCCCATAAGTCAATGACAGAAGCACTTGATATGCAGAAATGTCAGAAGTACCTTTTTTTGTTATTAATCAGTTGCACAAAGCAGAACTTTTTTTATCTGTATGAGATAAGAAAGATAGCTCTACCTAGTCCTAAGTCTTAACTTTTGAGTTTTGATTATTTTTGAATATTAATCTCACTAGAATCCTAAAACCGACAAGATTCTAATGAAACAGATCTCTATAGAAGCAATGACCTGAAGGTCCCCTTCAGCCAGCTGTTTCAGTTTTGCTTACGATGAAGACTGAGGATGATTATTGCAAAGATAACGTATTTCTTCACACTTGGTCAGTCAGTTTCTATTTAATAGTAAGAAGCCCACTTTTTTTTTCTTTTTGTTCCTGATCTTCATTCTCTGTATTCTGGAAGTACGAGGTAACATCTGTACAGACATCCTCATATGAATCTGGTTAATAAAGCCTACCGTCTCAGCTTTAATAAAAAAGAACAAAATAACAAAAAAAAACATGATTGAGAGAATGAAGATAAGGTTTAAGTCTTTCACATGACTTTTATTGACAGATTTTCTTCAGTTTTAAGGCTCTGAATTTATTTTTAAGAGCAGGAGTGCAAACTAAACTCTAACTTATTTACCTTTGCTTGTATATATTCTAAACATCTTTAGTGGTGTTTGGATGTAAACACTGTCATCGTGTAAACCTTTTTTTTCTTTGTAACATCTATCAAGAAAGCATTCGTGCATTGTTTGCAGCCCATGTTTTCATTAGTACATTTTAAAGGTGTTATTTTGGCAGTCTTACAGCAGGTTTGCAAATGATTTTATTTGCTTAGTGCTAAGACTTTTATAGTTTCCTAATGAAATTCTTCTTCATGTGGTAACCAACTGTTTTATAGTACTCAGAAGAAGTTTTGGCTGTTTTCAAAAGTTACAAATTGGATGACACGCAGGCTTCCCGAAAAAAGTTGGAAGAACTAAAAACAGGCGGAGAACACGTGTATTTTGCCAAGTTCCTCACTAGTGAGAAGGTATGGCATCTCTTTGCTCACAACCAGGCTAGGTGAGGTTGAAGGGAACCTGGAGAGATAATCTAGTTCAACCTCCTTGCTCAAAGCTCTCAGCTGGAGCAGGCTTTGATCTGTGCTGTGTCCAGCTGGGTTACAAAGGCCTCCACAGTTTCTCAGAGTATCTCGTTGCATTATTTCACCACATTGTTTATTAATATACGTTTCTTCTGTGTTTTTTGAATTAATTTTTTTTTTCTCTGTGGATTCCCTCTCTTAGTTTATGATTCGAGGACTAATGTTTCTGGAATAAGAGTTTGCAGTAAAGCTCTTATTTATTGCATTTGATGTGTTTTGTTGTATTTTAAAAATGATGTTGAAAGGAGGTAAATATTTTAAGAGCTGATGCGGTGGTTTTAATTGCCTTTACTGTTATATTTTCTAAACTTGACTGATGATGTGTTCACTGTATTTCCTGCCTCTTAAGAGTCTTCTTTAAAATTGCTTTGAAAAAGATATTGAGAGTTTTGAACTCTGTCAGAGTTAACTCAAAAATACAGTGCTATCAGATTTAATCCTAAAATGTTTGTCTTTATTTTGGAATAATTTGTAGCTTTAACTTGTACGCATGTATATTAGTAGATGACAGAAAGCAAGTCTCAGTGCAAAATGAATTTTCTCTTTCTGGAATAGAAAAGAGGCTCATAAGCCTTTGGCTTATGTATCAACTATTTTATCATAATGTGGTATAGAACTGATGGCTCAATAATCACATAAGTCAAAGATCTTTTTCCTTGAGTTGTCTTTGTATGAGCTATCAAGTTGCAGCCCATGGGGCAGAAACCAAGCAGTGTTTGCAGATGCTGATGAGAGAACTGTTTTGTGGTAGCCAAGTCCTTATGTTGTAGCCAGTAGTACATAGGAAAAGGAAGCAAGCTGTCCTTCAGCTACTAAAAACATGGGATATTTGTTTTTCTGAATTCATGTTCATTTCAAGGTGATTGATACGTTAGGTAGAATAGGCAGTATGAAATGATTTCTGAAAGAATTTAGGAATGTGCTGTCTGTTATACAAGCAGTTCCTTGAGGTTTGAGGTTCTAAGAAATTGATGAAAAGCTTTGATAACTGGCTTTCCTAAATTGTAATAAATGACAGTTATACTGATTTTAGTACTTTTGGGGTGCTGTCTTAAAAATACAGGTGAAACTGAATAGTTCTTGTTGTGAAAACCGTCCTCATCTGACTTAACTGAAAATATTTGTTGGATTTTTATTTTTTTTTCAGTTATGCATGTCTTTAAAATATGTTTAATTCTTCTGTTCTTATCTAGCTGATGGATTTACAGCTGAGTGACAGTAACTTCCGCCGTCACATCTTGTTGCAGTATCTAATACTATTTCAGTATCTGAAGGGACAGGTCAAATTTAAAAGGTAATACGGGAGTTTTTGTGTTTTGAGTTTGGGGAGCTAAGATCTCGGAGTTAAATAAACCAAAATATTTTAAAAGAGCTTACATCTGTTCATTCCAAGGTCCTTGTGAAATCTGTGGAACCTTGGACTGGTAAATAAAAACTGGCTGCAGTTATTTTACAGCAGTATGGGAGTGGTCTCATTGTTACCTTTCTGTGCTCCTCTTAGTGTGATTTTCTGCGCTCTCTTCCAGCAACTCTGGTGTTTGCTAGACTCTGTAAAGTTTGTGCAGTTTACTAAGCTAGCAAAAAAACCATCTGCTTGTCTTTGCAGAGTTAGTTTTCTGCCAGGTTAGTGAGTTGAGTGGTGTCTCAGAAAAGCAGAGACCACCAGGGCTTGTTTAAGGTGACTGCTAACCAAGAGATTCTTTCTTTGGTACCAGTAAGGTATCAGGTTGTAGTGTGAGCTGCTTATAGATTCAGAGTGGATGCCATATGTATAATCAGCTCTGTGATCTTCATGTGACATTGTTTGCTGATCTGCTTTTTCCTAACGCACTAAAGAATTCTGTCTAAAATAGCAATAATAACAATGGGGATTATTGCTTTTATTAACTGACAGGTCAGAACAAAGCCCTGTCTTATTCTATTCCATACTCTAATGGATGCTGAAGGAAACCTACTTGTTCATGTCGTGTGTTGTTGGCTGTATGTGTGCATAAAGATGAACGTTTAAGGAAGTTGTTTTTCACCTGTGATACACTGCCCTTTAGAAACAGATCTCAGAGAACTTTGCAAGCTAGATTAGTCTCATTCTCTCCTTTCTATAAATTATTTACAAATGCAAGCCAGTGGCAGAGAAGGAATAGGATTCAGGTACCCTGAATTGCAGTTCCGTCCAGTAGAGGCAATAGTTGGTCATTTCAGTGACAACTCATTAAGTAGTGCATGAAAGGACTCATCAGCAGTCAAGAGTAATGCAATATATAAATGGCATGGTATAACACTTGGTGCAGGTGTTGTAAAATAATACAAATTATTCCCTCCCTTAAAAAAGATCATTTAAAAAAAAAATCCTATTAACAAAGAGAAATTAGTTCTAAAAGCCTTTTTCGTGTTACTGGATTAACCATCATCATGTTTATGTTTGCCATTTAAGGTACCTAGTGCTTTGTAAAAGTCTGATTTGCTTTTAAAGCATATAAATGGCAAGGATTATTCTTGAATTAAATCCATCTGATGTTTGGTTAGTTAAAAAAAATCCACCTAGGAAACGAAATAAGCCATATCCTAGATGTTGTATTTATCTCTCTGTATTGCTTTCACTTTCACTTACTAATTGTTATAATCAGTCACACAAATGGACTTCCTTTTGCACAAAGTTAAACCTGACAGCACAAGCTCCTCTAATTAACTCCTCAAATCAAAAGGTGGCTGGCTCATGGGTCTAAATTAGAGCATATTCAGAGGCCTTTCTTCAGCTCCTCTCCAACTCCTCTCAGGAAGCATGTGGTGTAAATGATTTTATTTTATTTTTTTCCAGTTCAAACTATGTTCTAACAGATGAGCAGTCTCTTTGGATTGAAGATACTACAAAAGCAGTTTACCAGGTTGGTACAGTAGGTACTTCTATAAGAATTTGCACAGACAAAGTGCAAATGTTGTGTCAATGACCCTTAGAGCAAAAAAGCACCATTTGCTTTGTTGCTTTTTTATTTTTCTAAGTATTCTGCTACAAATAGCAATGCAATAAGTTAACTTTTTTTTCTTTTTTCCCCTCCCAACTGTAGCTTCTTTCAGAAAATCCTCCAGATGGGGAAAGATTCTCAAAAATGGTAGAGGTCAGTACTTGGGTGCATGTCTGAACCCTAACTCTGTCTGACAAGTGTAAGGAGTGAAAAGGTTGTAGTGGTTTAAACTGGCTTTTGGAGCACAGATGTGATGTCTGGGAGACTTTTTATCTTATCTCACTGAAGATGATCTCATAGCGTCTTTCTATTTTGTGGCCACACTTTCTCCATGTTTTCATTAACGTGCATTTTCTGTTTCTTCTGGGGAGAAATGGAAATGTGCATATATGTGCTTGTATACATATATGAGATGCTGATGGTATCTTTACAGAAAGGAATGCTATGTCCAAAGACATAGGAATAAAATACCAGTGGAGTTGTTATTTTTTTTTAACTTTGTTTTCTCTTTTTTCTTCTACTTTGGCTACATCTATTTGTTCACAGAAGAAAGCCTTTTCTGTAGTCACTGAAGAGTGGAAGTGCACTATTTTTGAATAAACTAAACTAGCTGCCTAAGATTATACTATCAACCTTCAGAGTTGTGACTGAAATACACTGAATCAGTTTTCCCTTTAGTTGTAGTAGTGAAATTAAAACTTGCAGGGCCAAATTTTAAGGTAATTATGATGCTAACAATGTGGAATATTCTGTTTCTCCAGCATATATTAAATACTGAAGAAAACTGGAACTCATGGAAAAATGAAGGCTGCCCAAGCTTTGTGAAAGAAAGGTACCTCTTATTAAGTGGAAACTTTCTGCTTACTTTAAATGGTGGCTCAGGTTTAGAATATTTATTCTCAGTGTATAAGAACTTAATGATTCACAGAGCCTTGACGTTTTGGTTGTTGGATGTCCCTACTGTGTGTGCAGAAGGCTCTTAAATGTCTGTCAAAAGTCATAAGGCTTCATTATGCCAATGAAGAGGTGGTGATGCATATGTGGGTCTCAGGAAAGCATTCCTCATTGTCTCACAGCAGCTTTTTATTCTCTTAATACCAAGGGTCCAGTGACTGGGGAGACTGAATCGTGTTGTCACCCTTCCTGCATTTGGCAGACACTAGGATGAATAAGTTAGTGCCTGACTTGTACAAACACTAGTACAGATTGCCTCTACAGGAGCCGTGGGCACTATGGCTTTAATAGAGGAGCAAACCTGGAATTTTGTGTTATAGTTTTTCTCTTATATACCTGTATTGATTAGGTTTATCCACTTAGTGGTGATCACTTAGCTGAAAGGAAACTTAGCTGAAAGGATGGCTATAGCCATCAAAAGATTTCCCGTGTAGTTAGTTAACGAGTGCCAAACTTGAACTTAGTCTCCATATGTCTACTTAACTATTTTGAGGTGGTGACCGAAATGTTTCCCTTCCATCCCTGTTTGTTCTACCCACTGCCACAGCACCTTTTTGTGAAGAGCAGCCTGGTCACCACTTCTTTACAAATTTCCTTTTGTGGAGGGATCAGGTGGAGCCATCTCTTCCTGACTTCAGCCATTTGCAAAAAGGGGGAGGGGGGTGGTGAGGAAAGGGAAGTTACTATTGGGGTGGGGAAAAAAAAGTGAAGTTTTGAAATTTGACTTATTTTTAAATGTTCTGTCTCCTTCTTTAGATCTCAGCCAGAGTTTCAGCTTGGGTAGGTCTTACCCTAACCTCAGTGATTTGGGATCTCCATTCTCTGATCCCATGAAATCAGGTGCAGCTGG
This sequence comes from Aquila spilogaster, assembly GCA_024606505.1. Classification (NCBI taxonomy): domain Eukaryota; kingdom Metazoa; phylum Chordata; class Aves; order Accipitriformes; family Accipitridae; genus Aquila; species Aquila spilogaster. Next base: position 20,695 of record JANHGO010008152.1, read on the forward strand.
GGAAGGAGAACTTGCAATCATAGTGCAGATGATCCCAGCAGCAGAGTAGATCACTCTTAGTATGTGCTGCTGGAGTAAATGTGATTTGCTTCTTTCTCTGTATCGGGACTCTGATAAGCCTTTACTTTTGTGAGTTAACTGATTTTAGTGTGTGGCAAATCTCTTTCCTTACCTCCTAGTATATGTTCTCCATCCTCTTTCCCCTTCTCTCTTTCCACTCTGATAATCTCCATCCTTCCAAATACTTTCATCGTGATTTCACTTGAAGCTATCTGAAATGAAATAACATGATTTTCTTTTTCTTTTCTTAAATATTACTGGTTTGATTTTAAAGAGCACCTTTGTTGTTGTTTGTTTTGGTGGTTTTTTTTTTTGCTGTAGGCCTCCTGATTCTAAGCCAATGAGGCCTGCAAGAAAGAGGCCAGCTCCAGAGGACTTCTTGGGAAAAGGACCAAACAAAAAAATCCTTATGGGGAAGTACGTTGTGGTTGATTTTTTTCTTTTTCCCTCATTTTGTTTTGGTGTTTTTTCTTCTGTTTGTTTTTTTTCTTAGAGGGTTTCTGTGGTGTCCCTTCTGCTAATTCCTAATATGTTTGTGATGCAAACCTTCTATCATTTGCTTTAGTGTAAAGGCTGTGGGGTTGCAAATTTCTGTAGCACTGTTTTGTGTGTCTGTCTTTGGTGACTAATGAAACATGGAATGATAAAATGATGAATGTGGGGTTTAATGTGTGTCTGTGTTTCACTTTTTCAGTGAGGAACTGACTCGACTTTGGAATTTATGTCCTGATAACATGGAAGCTTGTAAATCTGAGAGCAGGTAGGTGAGAATTGACGCACCACTGTCTAAAGCTAACCTCTCCAGCCCTTGGATATATATAAAATTAGTTATTTCAAAGCTACATAAGGAAAGCGTTTAAGATTATCATACGCAGCATGCCATGTCACTGTGTGTTGTGAGAAAAGCTGCTTGCGTGCATCTCTGTCTCGAAATCTTCTTGTAAAACACTAATTCACTTGGCTAACGTTTATGTTGTCAGTAATTTTCATTGCTTAGTAAAATCTGAGCTAAAAAAACAGATGGAAAGTTTCATTTTTATAGCAGGTGATTGTATAATTAAGCACCTTACACGATAAAGGAAGATTGCCAATTCTGGCTCTAACAAAGTTGACAGATTTTTAGGTAGACATATGCTTTGAGCAGTACCAGATATGATGAAATCAGCTAGCATGCGTTGTTTCAACACATACCACATCTACTAGTGGTGCAGTTGTAGCAAAATGCAGTTACTGGTTATCTCTTCTGCTTGTATGATTGTAGGAAATACTGAAAATATCCTTTTCTCCATAACTGTCTACTTGTTAGAGGGCACACAATTCTATTTTGTGCTGATGTGGAAGTTTAGGATCCATCCCATTTCTTTTCCAAAGAGGGCTTTGCTGGTAGTATCCAAAAAGGCTGTGGGTGCCTGTGGAGAGGTGCTATCAGGCAGGTGTCCTGAACGGAGGGACTGCTTCTCCAGAGCTTGAGAGCTCTGCTGAGGAAGAACCTTCCCTTCTTGTGAGACTAAGATATGCAGGAAGGCCCTTATGAGCTCAGTGGCCGAAGGTGGAGTTGAGCTTGGAACCACAACTTCTGATTCCTTGTGCATGAAGAGGAGGGGGGAAAACAAAGCAAAAAAACAATAACAAAGTCACACTCACAAATGCATGCTGTGGTTAACAGGAAAGAACAGGTCCCAGGAGGTCTGGATTCACTTCCAAGTTTTATTATGGGCTCCGTGACCAAGAGTCTGTAGCTTTTTGCTTTGGCTTTTCTTGTCTTCATCAGAATGGCATAATACTGCTTTTACCTGCCTTCCCTGTAGATAGCTGTTCTTGGGATAAAACGTGTGTTTTACATTTTTGCATAGTGCCAAATACAGTAGGATTCAAATCAGATGGGTTTTTGAAATGCTGGCTTTAGTTCCAGTAGTCACTATTACCCGTAAACATACCAGTGCTCTTTTTTCTCCCTTTTATTTATTTTTATTTTTTTCCCTGTCTGATCACTAGGCTCTGGTGTAGAAACAGATATGTGTCTCTGTCAAGTAGTAGGCAGGAGAAATACAGGTGGTGGGTCTGCTTTGCAACACTGATAATCTTGGCCCACAATGACTTGCAGCTCTAAGTAAGCTTGTAGTTTTCAAAGCAGCAAACTGTCTTAACAATGTGAATATTATTCCTGTTGTTACATCTTTCTGGTTGTGGTTCCTTATGTGCTGGTTTGAATATCTTAAAGAAGCGACTGCTGGCTGTTCCAAGAACAAATATCAGCTGCCCTTTTAATATGTCCCCTAGGAACCACAGATACTATCATCTAAATCACATTATCACAGAAGAGCTGAGGTTGAAAGGGACCTCTGGAGAACATCTAGTCGAACCCCTTGCTCAGCCAGAGAAGGTTGCTCAGGGCCCTCTCCAGTCAGGTTTTGAATGTCTCTCTGTGAGTGGAAACTCCACAACCTGTGGGCAACGTGTTCCAAAGTTTGACCACTCTCACAGAAAAGTTTCTTTGTTTGTGGGGTGTTTTTTTGGTTAAGATTTCTTTTTTTCTGCTCCTTGTGCTTACATGGAATTTCCTGTTCCCTGAGCCTCCCCTTGAAAGTCAGATGTTCCCATCCACACACAGCTTTTTGCATGAGCCCACATCTCTTGTACTGGACCCAGTGCTCCAGATGTGTATCAGCAGTGCTGAGCAGAAGGGAAGCATCATCTCCCCTGGCCTGTTGGCAGCCCAATGTGCTGCCACCCTTCTTGGCCAGAAGCTCACGCTGCCGGTTCGCATTCACCTTCTTGGCCACCAAAACACCTTTTTTGCAGAGCTGCTTTCCAGTTGGGCATCCCCCAGCATGTCCTGGTGCCTGGGGTTGTTTGTCTTTAGAGGTGGGGCTTTACATTTCCCTTTATTGATCTTCATGAGGTTCCTGTCAGCCAGTCCTGCCAGCCTGTCAAGGTCCTTCTGAGTACAGCACAGTGACCGCTCAAGGCCAGGTTGGAGGGGGCCCTGGGCAGCTGAGCTGCTGGGTGGCAGCCCTGCCCACGGCACGGAGTGGGACTGGGTGGGCTTTAAGGTCCAATTCAGCCCAAACCACTGAGCAATTCTATGATATGATTCACCTTTCCATATGGCAAATGGCTAAGTGTGTATAACAGGCAGTGCTAGTGACCACCAGTACCTAACCAGTTCTTCACTTACTTGCAGTTTTTAAATTTAAGGGATTATTTTTTTTTCTTTCTGCTTCTGCAGACAAGTGTGAGTTGTTTATGAATGAACTGAAAAGCACCTATTTTAGAGTAATATGCAAGTAGTATTAAGCTGCATATTTTGTTTTTTAGGGAATATATGCCAACGCTGGAAGAATTCTTTGAGGAAGCTATTGAACAAGCAGATCCCGAAAACATGGTTGAAAATAAGTACAAGTACGTGGACCTTTGTTTTGTTTCTCTTCATTTTCATGTCTTTCATGTTTGGATTGCTAAAGAAAACAAACTGTTCTCTGTAGTACTTTATATCTGTGTCAGACTCTATTAATGCGTGAGTCTTTGTAGGTTTGGACAGAATAATTATAATTAGGAAATTACTCAGAACTTCTTATCCTTTTATATGTGACAGACTGTTACCACCTGGATTTGTGTTCATTGCAGGGCTGTGAACAACTCTAACTATGGATGGAGAGCACTCAGACTGCTGGCACGCAGAAGCCCCCATTTCTTCCAGCCAACAAATCAACAGTTCAAGAGCTTACCAGAATATCTAGAAAACATGGTAATCAAATTAGCCAAGGAGCTGCCTGTAAGTGGTATTATCCTATAATAATAATAATAAATGAATGAATTTGACTTCCTGCTTGTCTCTTTCTGCAGTCCATTTGGTATTTGGGGAAAAACACAAGAAAAAAGTTCGTACATTAAAGGAAAAATTGCAAGGAAAATCAGTTTAATCTATGAGGGTAATGTTAAATTTCAGATAACATTGTCTAACAGATTAACTGCTGAGCTCTGCCTTCTGTTCTGTGAACAAACAGCTGTGGCGATCGAAGCGTTTCTGCACCCGTTGCAAAGTTGCTAGACAGGAATATGTTTGTGCTGAGCTGCTTGGGCTCAGTGTTGTGGTGCAAACCACTTCTGTGGAAGATACAAGTTGTGTTACAGCTCCTGGTGTGAGTAGCTGTGGTCACTGGGGCAGCTGCCTGCAGTGAAGGGCAGAGGATGCAGCTGAGGATTCTGTGGGAGATCGTTGTAACAAAGCTTACCAGAGTTGTTCTGGCAGTCCCCTGACTTTTAGTATATGTAAAGAATGTAGAACTGCTGGAGCTGTAAATCCAAAGGCGTTGTCTCTTTGCATGTTCAGCGGTACAGATTTGAGGCAAGGGTCCTTAGGGATCTTTCAGGTTTCTCTGTATGCAATGGTAGGGAAGGCTAATGCTGGGGAGGGGACATTTCTAAGCCTTTGAGGTAGCACAACCCAGCTGTTCCTTGCGGATATTAACCTGTGGTTCCATATATGAGAACTTCTATGTCTGCAGAGTAAAATGACTGAGGTGTAATGGTTGGTTTGTAATATACAGCTTTCTTGTTTGTTCGGTTGTCAGAGCTAACTGGATGCTAAAAGTGATTTTGGAAAGAGTACTGGGAAGGGAGAGCTGTTAAACAGACACTTGATGCAGCATTTCTGGTGCTCCTCCTATCACGTAGCAGGTGTTACGGCAGGAAACAAATACATGGATGGACTGAAATGTAGAAAAAAGGAACCTTTTTTTCATCTCGTCCGATCTGTAGCTTATTCGGAGAGTGAGAAATCTGCTGTTTGCTTATGTGTTTGCCACCTGTAGTTGTCTACTGGGGAGTTTGACAGTACAGAGAACTTGAGGAATTCTTAAGAGAGGAAGAAAATAAGCTTCCCGGTAATGTAGGCTTAAAGAAGGCTCTGGGGTTCGAAGTTTTTGTTTGTTTGTTTTAAAGAAAGCAATAAAGCAGTATATGCTCTGCCCTTGTTGTAGCTAGTGCGGAAAGAACAGGAGAGAGTCCTGTGAAATCAGTGGGACCTTTGTTAGGTTTTTTTATTAATACAACGTTGTATTATCACTGCTGGATACAAAGGGCTGCGGGAGAGTTTTAGTCCTCATTGTGGGATCGTGTTAGATTTTCCATTCTAACACACGTGCCAGACACCATCATAGAGCTGTAAAATTTCTTTGAACACAAAATTCATCCAATGATGTTTAGTTCTCTCATTGTAGCCTCCTTCTGAAGAAATAAAAACAGGCGAAGATGAAGATGAGGAAGATAATGATGCTTTATTAAAGGAAAACAATGAAAGTAAGATTTGCATGTTCTTAGTATTTTCACAGTTCTCTTGATGAGTAGAGTAGAAGCTGTGTTTAATGGTAATTTCTTCTGAGGGTTACTGTTCTTGGTTGCCCTGGCACTCCTCACTTGTGCCCAAGTTCATGCCAGCTCACACAGCTGCAGCACTCCTTGGTCTTGTGCTCAGCAATGCTGACAGTGTCCGACTTGTCCAAGTTGGAGCAGTGTTTTTGTTAGGAGCCTCTTCTGCCATTTGTGCTGTGAGGTGTATGCTTACAGAATTGCTGGGCAGTTGTAGCTGAAAGATCCGTACTGCTGTGTACAAACCTCCCTGAGCGTTCCTCTGTACCTTTCTTCTTCTTTCTACCCTTTAGATGTCATGGGTGAGGGCCTCCCTAAAGCTGGGTATGTAGCTATGAGACTTTGGGAAACAGACCTAATCCTCTTCTCGTCTTCGTCTTCATTTGAAATACCTTAAAGGCAAAAGCTTCTCTGACAACATTTATCAGGAAGGTTCCTGTCTCCTCCATCTCTTATTCCTCTCCATGAGCCAACCCCTTCCTTTTTGCCTCTTGCTCATAACCTTGGCTGTTGTGCTCTCATGTTTCCTCTCATCTCCTATGTCTGTGAACTGCTTCCTCCATCCTCATTCATGCCTTCATCTCATAGTGCCTTCTCCCTTGTGCTCTGTACCCCTGTCCGTGAGCTCTTGTCCCCAGTGCAGGCAGGAGGGGTGTGCAGGGTCAGGAGCTCCCACTCGGGGGCCTCAGGATTTGGTTGAGAGATTTTTGTTGCTGGAGAGCTGCCGATGGGCTTGTGTCCATCTCACTTCTGTTGCCTCCTCCATCAGCCCCTGACCCTCTTCAGTCTCCATGCTGGTAGTGGAGTTCTCTTGAACCTCACACTGCCTGAATCTACCTTCTGAGTTGCACTGTGTCGAATTTACACCTTTCTTCTTCTTCTGTTGTTCGTGCTCCTCAGTTCTTTCCCCTGGGTGTAGTGGGTTTAGCTCAGATCAGTGGGTGTAGCACTGTGAGGAGCTGGAACTCAGTCTGTGCCTGCTCGCTGTTTGGGGGGCACGAGGGTGAGCTGCTCATTAAAACCAGGAATATGCTGACTTCCTGTGCATAAATCATTTGGTCATTATGTGTTTTTTCTTGGAAAGTGTGTGAAATAACCATCAGTGGCAGACTGTACGTTGTAACCCATGATGAGCAATAGATTTGTAACTCGCTTGCGTGATCACTTGGCTTCTCAGCAGAGCGCAGGAGTCGGGATTGTTGCTGTGATGCTGAAATGAAAGAAGTCCTTAAAGGACTGACTGCACATTGAAGCTGAGCCCCTGTTCATGCCCTGTTCCCGCTCTGCTCTGAGGCTCCTTAGCTGCTCTTTACAAATCAAGACAGCGTTACCTGGGTTAAGTCTGTCAAGTGACTAAGTGTGAAAGACAATCAGCTGTTGAAGTTCTCTGTGCTGTGCCACTGCAGCTGACTCACGTCCTGCCAACTGCAGGCTCCCTGTGCAGATCCCTGCTTTCACTTGGCAGAGGCAGCTCTGATGTACGTGAGGCTTCAGCAGTTCTCAGTCAAGCAGGCACTACTTCAGTGCGGTGACTAATGAGGGATGTTCTGCTTGAAACCCAAGTGATACAGCTGTACAAAGGCAGCGCTGCTGAGCGGCTTTTAAAGGCTCATGGATGGGGCTGTCAAACTGTTGGTGGCTAAATCAGAAGTTCAGAGTGGGGCAGCTCAGGGAGGGATCGCAGTATCTATCTGCTTGAGACACTGAGTCTCGCTGTGATTCTTTTGTTTCCTTTTGCTCCAGGTCCAGAGGTACAACGGGACAAACCCATGACGGGGGAACAAATGGAGGCATTCGCCAACAGGCTGGGGGAGCACTGGAGGGCTTTGGCCCCCTACTTGGAAATGAAGGATTCCGATATCCGTCAGATCGAGGCGGATAGTGAAGACGTGAAGATGAGAGCCAAGCAGCTGCTGGTTGCCTGGCAGGACCAGGAGGGTGCACACGCCACACCTGACAACCTGATCACCGCACTGAGCAAAGCGGGGCTGGGGGACCTTGCTGAGAGCCTGACCAATGACACCGACAGCGGCAGCTAATGTGCTGCCTGCCTTCTTGCTGAGGTAATGCTGATACCATTGGTGCTAGGAGCAGGTCTTTGATAGGTATCTTATGTCAAAAAAACAATAAACCCTTTTTATAATATTGTTCAGTTGCCCCTGTTTTCTGAGAAAACAATTAGTTGTGCTTTGCATGCTTCACTGGAGATAGGGGAGATGGAAAAGGGAGCTGGAGACTGTCACGGCAGCGTGGGGTTGCTCAGAGTAGGGCTCAAGAGGAATGACTCCTACATCCTCATGTGAGTGTTGGCAGCTCTAGAGCACGCTGCTGTACCTGCTGGCAAATGAGTCACTGAGGAAATGGGGCTGGGTGGGAGGCCAAGGCATAGTGTCCATCCTTAGGGGTACTGCAGGCTTTGTTTAGCCTGGAGGGTTCTCCCTCTGTCGGAACTCCTCCCTCATGGTGTTAGTGGGGACAGAAAAATTCCTTGTTTGTGAAGCAACAGTGTGTTCCAGGGCAGGGAGCAACTTGTTGGAGTACAAGCTGTTCCTGTAGCTGGGTTTTAAGCGTTTTGTGTATTACATTGTAGTCTGCTACAGCTTTGGTTGGTGCCTGTTTTAGCATCTCTACCAGTGAAGTACCTCCCGTGGCTGTTTGGAAAACAGTGTATTGGAGTATCTTTCTGTGGAATAGGTAACACCACCTGTGAATTTGCCTGGTGTTCTGTAGCTGAAGTGATGTGGCCACCTTGACACTAGAAAAGCTGGGGCTAAGGAAAGCCCATGGGGATGGTGAATGAAGCAGCTGCGCTTGGTGATTTGCTACTAATTCCTGCAGCATGAACTGTAATCTCAGTGCCTGCGTTCAAGGCATAAGGCTGGAGCGGAGCTGCCCCCATCTGGATGCAGCCCTTCTCTCTGAGCTGTCTTGAGTCACTTTGTGCACAGTGAAGCGCAGATTTCTTCTGCTGCTGACAAACTCATTGTCACCAGTGCCACCAACAGTGCTCTGACCCTTGGGGAAAGATGCTGATCCATGCCCTTCTCTACAGCTTAAAAATAAAGTGCCTTTCCTCCGTGCCTGTCAGACATACGCTCAGCAGCGATGGCCCAAGAAGTGAAAACAGACACATACTAACTACACTATCAAGCCACCAACTTCTTTTTTTTTAATGGAGACACAGTGTTGATCACAATTTATTGTAAAGTCATGAAATGCCAGCAACAGCGCAGACTGATCAGCAGGTCAGGCTGGGCAAAACCCTTGACTGTAGCCACGGCTGTTGGCTATGGGCAGCAGCACTGAGTTACACGAGGAGGCAACAGTTTGTCTTCCACCTGCCTGCCAGAAGTGCTGCAGGAGGCAGAGGATGGACAGCCACTGCACTGTGGTACAAACCATGCAAGAGTTACAAATGTGAGAGTAGGTGTGTAATAAATACTTGATGACATTAGAGAGGAAGGGGAGAAAAGAGGCTCATTAAAAAAAAATGTTCTTCTGCAAGACATTAAAGCTATTTTAAGTATTGTCACTACTGCCATGGGCAGTCCAGTCCCGTAGTGACCAACTGGTAGATGATCAGTTTTTAAACAGTGCTCCTCTTCACATGAAAAGGTCTGAATGAATTATGTATCCACCTGCTAAAGCTCTGGGGTTAAAGAAGTGATCAGTAATCAACATTTATTTCACACCTAGGCAGAACGATCAGAACCGAAGACTACTGTTCAGCTTCATCTTCAATTACTTCAATTCTGCGTGGCCCATAAAGTAGAACGTAGGCTATATGCCAGTCTCCTCCCCCAGATAACCTCAGAATGTCTTCAGGTGTGACAATGCTGACTTTGTCATCATCAAACTTAATCCATTCATCTGTAAGAAAACACAAGGATTGTTTGTAACGGAGGAACAGCACCATGAAGAGAGCTGACAGCCCCTCAGCCCCCTCCCAGGTCCCTCCTTTCCCAGCTCCATTTCACTTTCTTTTCACCTTGTTTCCTTTTAACCCAGGACACGTAATGCCCAGAGGAACTTGATCTGCCCTGATGCGTTAGCACTGCCTGCAGGTCGTAATAGCCACAGTTATTAGAACCAATATCTGAAGGGAAGAAAGAAAAAAAAATTGCTTAAGCTTTTCTTAAAGGACCAATCTTCATATTTTTTAACAGCAAAGACAAGTTTACCACTCTGAAGCAAAGCAGCTGTGTAAAACCCTCTATACAGCACAGCTCCATCTCAGTAAAGCGGCAGCTTTCAGCCAGGACACTGTGAGGAAGCTGCAGAACATTGGCTACGTTGTGACATCAGTGTGTACCTGCCCTTTGTGCACACAGCACAAAGCCTGCAGCGTTCAGCAGGTGAGGTGGTGGTCAGCAAACACGGTACTGTGGGACAGATTCAGCCAATGCTTCCCTCCAACATCAGCTGCTCTCTGCACTCAGGGTGTGTTTTGAAAGCCCTCTTCACGGTTTTTGCTTCAGTTTCAGCTTTCCCCCACCCACTGGTAGGGGAACTTACAAAACTAGTGCATGTTCCATGCAAATGGCTCCTGATGCAGATATTTTTCATATATTAACTTGTAAGACTATGTTGACCGCCTGACCAGCCTTTTAACTTGCCTAAACTTTCAATCCCGTATATTTCTGTCATGTTCTGAAGGTTAATATCCAAATGCACTGAAAGGAAGGCTCTCAAGTATTCCTCCTATCTGATCCACTTAAGCATGAGTAAATAGAAAATTACTTTAAAGCAGATACATTTCCCATACTCACCGTCAGGAAAAGAAAAGGGCTCATATTTAACTTCTTTCTGTGCACCATCGCTTTTACTCAACTGGAAAACAGAATGAGCTGAATTAACGTGGACACATTTTGAAAAAGCTTTGGCACAATCTCACCAAATACCAACTCCGCATTTGATTAAATGTGTTTTTACAACTCAACTTTTTTTATTCCAACTTGAAACAGATTGTACAACAGTTACTTCTAGCTGGACCTGCAAAACCCTCATCTAGGTAGCACCACCTTCCAAGGGCAACCTGCTGCAGGGAACTGCTTTAGCAGGGGGGTGGTCTTGAAGACCCCCAGAGGTCCCTTCCAGCCCCTACAACTCTATTGTAACCACTGTAGCACACGCTGCATGCCCACCAAAGCCACTTTTGCAACTGGAGGTTTCATTCCTTGCCCGGGATTTGCCGGCAGAAGAAGTGGCAATGAGAAAATCCCAGGCAGACCAACTGCTTTAGTATAGCTCTCTTCTCGCCGTGTAAAAAGGGGTGCAAGCCTTATGCACATATTTACATGGAATTGCCAAAAATTACAATGGGAAAAGACAAGCAGAACACACTACAGTGTTAGTTCATCTTTTTTTCTTCATCAAAAGAAAACAAAAAAAGGAAGTCTGTAGCCGCCTAATACAACAGAAGTCTGTTTTAGAATATGTAAGACAGGGTGGGAAATGAAACTCTTTACCAAGCATTCAGAGCACAGCCTTTTAGCTCACTGGTACATATGTTCCGAATGCAACTTATGAGATGAGCAGAACCTCCCGTACAGCCCTCTGCAGCCACTGGGCAAGGATCAAACAGCAATTGTATGGGTCTGTGCCCTATTCCTGATATCCAGAAAAAAAGCATTTTAAAAGGAGAGGCAGTCCACCTCTCTGTGTTTCCAGCAGAACACTTGGAACACTGACTGCAAACAACTGATTTGCTCGGTGAATATCAACAAAAGCGTCACGGTAATATGTTCGAGTATTTGAACATGTGAAACTAAAGACCTTTCTGTACCAGCAGTAACCTGGTGCAATTCACTAACATGCAACTCTGATGAAAACACAAGGGGCTTGTGGGGAGATCCTTCAGTGAACAGGATCAAAGAATCTCATTAGATTAAGAGCCACTGGAATAAGCATGTAATGCTGCAGCCCATAGCATCAATACTCAGATTTGTTTGAAAGCATTTCAGGTGTATGCTGCATTTAATCGAACTGCCCATGAAAGTGCCACAAGACTCACATTCTTTGGCTGTTGATTTACTTTTTTGTCTTCAAGATCTTTGAATTTTGATCGGTAGGAAACCATTTTTTCCTGAAGATCTGGCGTACACAGCTCATACACATCCAGCATAAGAGGAAATTTCACATCCTAGGAAGTAAACAGCAGAAAGGAAATCTGCACAATTTGGTACTCTATGTGAAAGCGTTCTCCCTAAGTCACCAAGTCCAACTAAATGAGACTCAGTGTACTTATGACAACTTCATCTGCTGAAGTGTGTATAGCAATATATATATTACTGTCCCTTACTTCCCCCCTCCAGCCTGTTTTGGTAGCACAGTTTCCCACGTAGCACCACTGCGTTCCTCGCTACAGGAAAGACATCGAGGGCCTACAGTGTGTCCAGACAAGGGCAACAAAACTGTGAGGGGTCTGGAGCACAAGTCTCATGGGGAATGGCTGAGGGAGCTGAGTGTTCAGTCTGGAGGAGAGGAGGTTCAGGGGAGACCTTACTGCTCTCTGTAACTGCCTGAAGGGAAGCTGTGGTAAGGTGAGGGTCAGCCAGCCTCTTCTCCCAGGTAACACTGACAGGATGAAAGGGAATGGCCTCCAGTTGTGCCAGGGGAGGTTCAGGTTGGATATTAAGATAAATTTCTTTTCAGAAAGAGCGGTGAGGCAGTGGCACAGGCTGCCCAGGGAGGTGGTGCAGTCACAGTCCCTGGAGGTGTTCAAGAACCGTGTGCATGTGGCACTGAGGGCAGTGGTCAGTGGGCACAGTGGGGATGGGCTGATGGTTGGACTGGATGATCTCAGTTGTCTTTCCAACCTTAATGAATCTGTGATTCTATGGTAACAGGGAACAAAGCTGCTTCATACTCAAGCAATGAAGTCGTACCGTTAATATTTTTAAAAATAATTTTAAAGAAAACAATTCAGTAAACAACCTGCAAGTATTAGTCATCTACCCATAATGAAAAGCATAAAGAAGAACTAAGCTTTAACATGCAGAAAACTTACCTTAAGAACTTTGGCATTCACAGACTCCTTTTCTTTGTAAAAAAATCTAACCATCTGAATGGTCAGGTACGCTGGCAAGCGACTAATTTTAGACTGAAAAAAAAAGTGTGGAAGATGCTGTTACTTCAGATGTATTCACAAATCATTTATACCTTAAACACCATTCATCCTAAATTACAGGGTATTGCAGGAACGTTTTTGTACATAAACACAGAGGAATAAAAGAAGGCCTCCCCTCTTGTAGTTCCATGTAGTATTGTACTCAAAGAAATAATATACAACTGAACTTAAATTTCTCGGCAGTGGATATTCAGGTGCTTTATAAACATAAATCGCATGCAGCAATAAATTTGTGTTTTAGGATAGAAAACTGGCAGCAGTTAAAAAACATCAGAAAGAGAGCAACAAAAGTATCACTCACAGATTTTATATAGAGTGCATTTCTCTGCAAAGTCGGAGAGAGTTTGGTGATTTCCTCCTGAAGACGCTGTTCAAAAAAGCACAACAGACACGTCCATCATAAAGCACTGAGCTTCAAGCACAGCACGGATAAACAAACTAAATGTTGTTCTGTTGATCCATTCGCTGCTATCAGCCATTATGTCATAAGGCATTTTGAAATCCCTTGGCACAACCGCCACGGCCATTCATTTGTCCAGCTCCACATCCACCATTCATGAGACCCCACAAGACTCTGCTTCTCTCTGCGCTAAAGATTACTCTACAAGAAAACCACAGTTTAGAAGTGATGAATCTGGATTTGGTTACGAATGTGTTGTGTTCCAAGCATGACACAGCACAAGTAAAATTTTGAGATTCTTGTGGCACAAATACTTGCACATTTCTCAGCTGTTGGTCTGAAGTGGACAGAGCTCTGTGTAAGGAGACAGGCAGCCATGCTCCACTTCTGGGGACCTTCCCAATTTTGGGGAAGGACCGACCTGGTTGTTAGGTACTGTCACTACAGGCAATCCAGCATCAGAACTCTAGAAGACCTTTTTTGGCCTGAAAGTGAGGTTTCTTTATTTCAGGTCTGCTGAAGCTTGCTTTATATTAACACATAATTCATTCTCACTTCCATCTATAACATCCCCAAAAGTCTCAGAACTTTATTAAAATTTGGACAGCAGATGTGAATTCCAAGCCAGGGGCAAATTAAAAACAAACAAAAAAATAGAATAAAACCACCACCACAAAACCCAGATCATTTGGAATTTCAATTAAATAAAAATTGTAACAACTTACCAGTTTTAGTCCTGTAAACAGATATTTCACTTCTTGATTGATAAAGCAGCTGAGCTGAAGCTGATTCTCCTTTCCTTTAGTTACCTCTTCTTCTTCAGCTTCTGTACATTTCATGCTTCACAAAATTAAGGAAAAACCATTGTGCACCAAGGAGCTGAACTACTGCTCTAGTGAAAACAGCACGCTGAACAGCATGGTAATTTAAGTCAGACAATCTTGTGCTTGAGCATCAACAGTACTTTTACTTCTCAGGAAATAAAAATGAAGATTTGAAACAGACCTTCTTTATGACCAATCTGTCCCTTCATTTCTAATGATGAGCACTACCTAAGCTAGCAAGGCCTGCTTTTTTCTTTTTCTCCAGCAAGACTCAAATCATACCAACTCGCTGCTCGTATGGAGTCTTAAAGCCCTTCTGTAGTAGTATTATTTATAAACAAGTGAACATGAACTACTTCTACACCTGCTGCTGGCCAGACTTCCCATTTCTTTAAATATGCACAAGCTCCTTTCCCTGCCTTGTAACTGTCCTCTTCACTGAAATGAAATCTATTGCTTCATTACTTTCCACACACTCTTCTAATCAATCCATCCAAGTTGTTGTGTGTTTTTTTTAATCCACTTTCTTCTAACAAGATACTTTTCTGACTGCTTGGAATGCACTCATTCTATGAATGCTGCCATAGTAACACTCAGGAGGCTTGCAACCCAGCTTTCCTAACAGATCTCCTCCTCCTATCATTGGTCTATCCATCATTCCTCTTAACTATTCATTCTGCTCCTCCCAAATACTTGAGGAATAAAAGACATCACAGTGCAAGGAAAAAGATGCATGACTAAAAATATGAGGTCTTTAATCTTCATTACTACCAAGCTATGAGATATAGTACCTCATCTTAGGGGATGCTTCTTTATTTCATAAGAGCAAAGCCCACAGTAGAATTCTTTCAGGAAAGTGGTGGACAGTTTGATGATTTTATGACGGAAAAAAGGAAAGAGAGTAGTTGTTTGGCAGGACACGTATGCCCCATGTGCTCATCTCCTTTTTGTTGTCACTGCAAAAAACCTACTAGAAAGTTGGGAGCTGAATACATTTCTTACATATCATTTGATAAGTACCTAATTTATTTCTTGAGAAATCAATCTCATCTCAAGCCATCATTTGTCCACGTTTAGTACACCAAGATTATCAGCAATGCTCAGGGAACAAAAAAAAAGGCTATTTAGGAACTTAATTACTTTTACTTGGATAAAACATCTCGGAACCCTCATAGCAGATAACTGGAAGTCTTTCCTGGGAAGGAAATACGGTATTTAAATTCAGCGGTTTTTTTTCCTGTAAATTTCTATTATTTTCCTTCCTCTCCTTCTCAAAGTATATACAAACTTAACTTTAATTGCTGGGTACCCCTGCAATACATCATTCCCTTTATTCCCCAACAAGTCTCTATTTTCCATGCTACTCCAGATGATGCTTTTCATCCTCCCTGCTCTCAATTAAAGAAGCACAAACTCATTAACACCCTGTATGTCTTGTCTTAGTGCTTAGGATACGCAGTTTCAAATTCAATGCTGAAGAACTGATCAATTAAACTCTTCTTTTTAGAAGCTGTTGCTGTAGCTCCAGAGTCTGTCTGTAAAACAAATTTCTCTTATGACATAACTTTAAATAGCATGGAAAGACAGTCTTCTTTGTAGACAAAACAAACCCATTTATTTAAATTCTTTGAAACCTGTTCCTTCATCTTTGTTCAGGTGCATTTTCTCAAGTCCATCTCCTATGCAGTGTAAAACTTTTTAAAAGAAATGCATTTATAGCACCGCTGTTAAGGGCGCCTCAAGGCATATCAGTAAGCAAAATTTCAATCAAAATGTGCCATGTGCCAAGTTAAATCTATCTTTATGTTTTAGAGTAGTCTGTCAAATATTTTCTGCTGCCAAGATTCTCCAGAAAACCATTTGCAAAGAAAGAAAAGAGTCACTTTTTCCCCAAGATTTTATCATATAAGCTTACTTCTTAACAGGTTGTTAGTTCTGTTTAGAACAGCAATTGTATAACTAAGAAGAACGGTGGTTTTTTTTTTCTAACACAAAGATGTTCCTTCATCAGTTTTCAGTTCTTAGATGCTAGATTTGTAGGCTATCATGGCCAGCTGCCATGTACTCACATCCACCTCCACCTTGGTCCAAAACACTCCCTGAAAGGTCCAAATGAAAAGTACACCAAAAAATACCACTATAGCACAGCTTACAAAATAGACAGCACTACCCTGATCAGTCACCAGAAAGCAATTTCACTTACTGGACTACGAGGTGTTAAAGAACTCAGTGAGCAGACGACTTAAAAAATTATGTGAAGTGTAAGTATAGTATTATAAATCCTAACTCCAGATAGAGTAAGACCACAATTACCTCCATCACTGTATCACCTTCTATGCCTTCCAGCTTCTGCTGTAGTACCCTCATCATCTGCACCCAGCACTCATTGGCATCCTAGGACAGGAGCAGAACATTAAATATGACTAACAGCAGAATGATTTAAAGAACAGCATTACAATCATCCATCCTCACATTGTAAAACCAAATGTAACAATTCTCTGACTAATAATTTATCTCCGTATCCGTTCAGAAATAGGGTGTGAAATTACATTTCACTTTTCTACACAATACAAAAGCCAAAACTTACTGGGTTACATTATTTTCACAGAAGGAAAACGTAAACATATACGTGTTGTGTTAAGACTTCCAAGGTAATACAGAACTTTCAAGCAGTGAGTTAATAATCACTCTTTACCTGTTGGAGGTATTGTCCTTGATCACCTTTCTCTGCAAACTGTGGGAAGGCCATGTGTAAAAACTGCAGGAGAATGATAGGTGGGATACTGGAGGAAGTTTTGTCCATGGAATCAAACAAGTCTCTAAGAGCTTGAAAAAAAAGTGAATGTTTTGAGAACTGGAAGAACATTTACAATACATCAGGAGGTTAAAAAGAATAGTAAAATAACAGCAATAATTAAAGTTCAATCATTTAACAGCATCCAACTTGATCTTTCCCAAACAGGGCCAAATTCTCCAGGTGGCGTAACAGGTGTACCTAAAATCTCACTTGTCAATGTGACTTTGCAAAGGTAAAGATGACAGTTCTGAGAGTCTGATGCATAGTGCTTTGTCTTTCCTGGCTGCTAACAGAAGAACATTTCTGAGTAGTTCAGATTTCATTCAAAACATATCTGAGGAACAATGTTTCCACAGTAGGACAACATCTAGAGTGACCAGAAGGCATTCACAATCTGTACTCTAGAGCAGCTCAAGTTTCACCAACTACTTGAAAAAGTAAATCATTTCTTTCCAACTAAAATATCTAGAAAACGCTCATGCTCGATTTAATACCCAGGAAAAGAAGTGTGTGGATACATGTGTGAAGACAGTTTAATGACTGCGTGCAATTCAGTGACACATGATTGCATGACAATACATGTGGCTTTCTTTTTGGTTCCAGACACACTGTCATGTATGCCTTAACTAAACATGTTATAGCATTTCACATCCACAAATCACTTCAGAGACATCTGTTAACCCTCACAACAACCCTGCTATCGAGGTAAGGCAATGGTCGCACGGTCACTAACTCACAAGTGGAGAGACTACTGAATGGTACTCTTGAACTAGTGAATAAAAGCCAGATTATATGGAACCAAGGTCAATTTCTGCCCCTCTTTAAAGAATACTTCACTGATCTTGGACAGAAGATCAACCGATATGACACAGCAATTAATAAAAAAAAAATGTCCTACGTGTCATGCAGGAGTTCTTGACCAGCTCAGCACCAGTCAGTTAACTAAGAATTACTCAGATCTTTAACCATTACCACTCCTAAAAAGCAGAGCTGTCACCTTACAAAGAAAATAAGGGACACAAAGTAAAGGCAGTGGAAAGGGGAGGGGCAGGCATGGTTGTATAGAGTAACCATTGAACTTACCACCCCAAAATTCGATCAGCAGGCATACCCACAAACTTGACCTTTCCTTCCTTATATTGTTTTGTTTTTCCTTAAATGGACTGGTAGAAATCCCAGTGTCCTGGCCCAGCATCATAGTGGGGCAATGAAATAGAGTAAAAAAAAGAAAGAGTGGACAAATAGTACCCTTGTTCAAGTCTAGGGGGTCTAACTAGAATTCTAGTTAGAACTTGGAGGTAAAGGGCCATTGTCAGCTCCCACACCATGAGCACCCAGATCACCACAACAAAGAGTAACTTTCCTTTAGAAGATGTTACTTTATATCAGTAGGGTTCTTCAGGGTAAAGGCTAAGACCACCAATAAACCATCAGCTACTACCCAAACAACAAAGCTCAGCCAATAAAGCATTTAAAAAATAAATAAACAAAATACATATGCTATGCATGTGGCACTAGACGACCATTAAGAGAATGAAAGAACTGCTCAAAAAAAATATTTCTATGCAAAATGATCCGATCAGCAGATGGATGGAGTCTGCCTTAGAGAGTTCCTATTACCTTATGCCTACGTGCAACACAGTAAGACACAAACGCTTTACAACTAAGCCTAGCTAACACTGAATATATTTCTCCTAGTGTGTAGCTACATAACATGCAGTGATGTATGCTTTGCAGCCATGGTCAGTCTAACCTTTAAAGACATTAACCAAGTGAAACGAGTTCTCCAATGCTAGCAGATCTGAAATTCCCAAGGTGTATGCACTGAAGAAACACACTGAGCTCTAACTGCAATTTTCACCTCCATTTAACAGGAAATCACACTCTAGCCTAAAAGTCTGTGTTTTCTCTACACACCAACCTGCAGTAATGTATTGAGCAGAGGCCATTTCTCCCGAAGCTCTTAAGGCACCACCATACCTAAAAGAGAAGAAGAATTTGAATGATTTACACTCAAATCATGAAAAGCAGTCAAGCTGGCAATCAAATTTAAAGAAATGTATCAAAAAAGTCAATTACTAAACTCAAAGTAACTGAAAAAAAAGACTCATATCAAAGTCTTGGTTATTCTGCAAGCACGTCGAAGCACAGAAAAACTGTCATCCTTGAGAATACACAAATGCTGCCTCCCTAACCCATTTTCCTCAAAGGTACAATCATCCTTTTTTAAAGGAACTAAGAAAACATTTGAGTAGAAGCTACTCTATTTCTGAAACATGTGCCACAGCTGCTTTAGATGCATGGAAAAAAAACACACTCACAAATAGACAGGAGATAAAATGCACAGAGATGGAGGGCTGTCTTCCTACCTTCGTAGCAGACAAAAACAGAGAGAAGTGACGCATTTTGGAGCAGATGAAAGCATTTCCTACACTGGAAATGTGGGGGAGCCCGCCCACATTATGAGAACTTAGCACTCCCCTTTGAATGATTTCTTAATTTACCACCTGCATGGGGAACATACGGCTTCCTCAAAGGACATAAGCCTTCAAGCCAAAGGAAGGCCTCAAGCATTCTTATGCAACCTCAGACTGGACTTCAAGAATTCTGTTCATTGTCAGGTGATGAACAGATTTGCTTCCTGTCACGCCTCAAAAATAGTAATACCCTTACAGAGACCAACTGAATGGCTGAAACAAAGTCATACAGTAAGTTTCCCCATTCAAGACCATTCACCTCTCCCCCACTGCTGTATACCCTTCCACGTCATCATCAAGCAGAGGCCAAGCAGAGGCCAGCTCTCCAGTAAAAAACTCCATGCTGACGGTTCTTTTGTTATAATTCATCTGGAGGACAAATTCAGGCTCATGTTGCCACACACTCCTTAATTCCTCTGATCTTTACAATATTCAAGAAGTTTCTACTAGATTCCTCACAGAAAGAACTTTGGTTGTTTCAATATTTTGGTCTAGAGTCGCAGATATTCTACAATCAGAACTAATGAAAGAGATTCAGATGGACATGGCTTCCATTCCCTACCCATCACTGAAACTCCAGTTTCTTCCTGTAATATCCATGGCTTCCCCAAAAAAACCCTGTTGTTTTTATCTCCAAGTACCAGAAGGTTAATAATAATGTCAGAATTTCAGAGCTGAAAGCATATCATGCTACGAAGTCATCAAAAAAAGGCATTCTTCAGAGGAAGAAGTCACACATACAATTCTTTTATACAGAGCAAGACCATACAAATAACACAAAGAAGAGGGTTCAGAGTTCAGCAGGCCCGCTGAAGCATCCTAAACGAGTCTTCTTTTTAGTTAAGCAAAACTCATTCTTCTCCATTAAAAGCTAATTCCAACAAATACTTGGTTTAAATCTCCTTTAAAAAGTTTAGGCTCGCAAAGCTGTAGTGCCCATTTTAATTAATCATTACATTAATCCCTAACAGATTTAAAGAATGCTGCGGTAATCCATAGCATTAAAAGACTGTTCCACAAAACGCATGCTATTTCATAAGCTAAGGCAAACATTCTAGTCATGCTATTTTTATACTGAGTCCTACCTTTTAAGGGCCTCTTTCACTTCTGGCACTGAGCGGATACACTGAACCGTAGCATTCATGTAGCAAGTGTTGCCAAGGTTTGTCAATCCACATGGTAACTCCATCTACCAAAAAATTTACAAGGGTGCTTGCATAGAGAGACGGGGAACCCTTTTTTTTTCCCTCATAAAAGCCATAATTGGACACAAACTTGCAAGAAAAGGAACTATCAGAGAGAGATGAGTAAAACCTAGAATGTTCCATCAAACTATTTTGTTGAGTTTTCCAGAGCCATTTTCTGACTGTATTAATCTATTTCACAATTCATTGCTTTCAGGGAACATCCAAGAACACTTTGCCTCTTTTTTGCCTCGCATGTTTAATTTAACGAGCATATTCTTCAAGCAGGCAGTCAGTTAGAAAGTTCAATTATGATTCAATTCAAGTTTTGACCTTAAAATTCTATTTCTGTGAAATTTCCACATGAATTCACTTGTAAGTAACACTGCTGTTTTGATTACAGTTTTCAGCATAACTCTGAATGGGATGAAGTTCACAGTCAGAGACAATAGCATTATTTAAATTCACTGGAATCCTGTGACAAACTGTTCATGTGGTCTTTTTACACAACTTCTGACTAACATGAAGGCCAAGTAATAATTACGCTAACCAGTTTCAACGACCACCATAAATCACAACATAAGAGCTCTTTTTCGGTTTCATTGTTTTGCGGATGTCCCACACATTTGAGTAGCTGTCAGGGAAAAGCAGGCAGCTTAATGACTCTATTACTCCCAGGAAAACATATAATCCAATCCCAATCCAATAATGTCAAACCTATTTTGATTTTAGAAAGAAAAGTTTACGTAACATAATACTTTTAACGAGAACAAACAAGAACACAAACCACCTCTGGTTTCCCTTCAGAAACATGAAGAAGGCAGGAAACACTTTTATGCATCTCTTATTCAGGTGCAGCTCAGGATAGTAGTACAAAGGTAGTACAAATAATTTCTATAAGCATCAGTAATGCTGTTTTTAGAACATTTACTCAACTGTCTCCTTAAAGACAGCATTAGTGATTTGACTTTTAAAGTATGTCCCATACTTTAACTGAGTTATCAATATAAATTTTGCATTTAAGAAGATACAAATGCTAAACAGAAGAACTACAGATTCAAAATATACTTTCAGGCAACTGCGAGTACTTCAAAACTTGCCACTACTCAGAAGTTCACAAGGAACTGAAGCTGGGAATATGCTTACAGCAGAAGCCAGCTGCTCCTCTGTCATGTCTTCTACAAAGACGGGCCGAGCAATGGGCTCTTCCGGGAGCGCATCTGCAGAACCCATCATTAATAAGGTCATCCCCTTGGAACACAATAAAAACAGCAATAAATTTTTAAGCTCCATTATTTCCTTAAAAACAACAGCAAAGCATAAAGCCCTTAACATACTTCAGGTATTTCCGCAGAGATAAATTAGATCTTTCCCTTAGATTACAGAACTCTCGCTAGTAGCTGACAACTTAAGATTCCACTCAGGACTAAATGTAACAATCACAGAGTAACCCAAACATGAAGTGTTCAAAAAAGCTCCCTTCCTGACACACTGAGGATTATGTATCTTGAAGACTCCAGTGCAAATATTCTTCTTTCCCTTAATTTTCAGAAAGAACCTTGGAACCAAGGATAACCGAGCAGCTGACTTCCCACTGGAAAGCAGTTGCAACACTTGAGATCCTCAATCAAAAAAAGCCCACAAGACCTCACATTCAGTATTCTCAAAACAAAAAAAGATCCTCATTTTTAGCCCAGAGTCTGGAAAACACGTCAGACAGATGTTGGCCAAAACTGGGACTGCAGCTCTGATTAAAGAAATTTTTTTCCACCTGAAAAGCAAGCAGGACAGGAAGTAACACCCTTTGGCCTGGCACGTTCCAAGGATGTTAAACTCATCAAAAAGTCAGTTTAGGCATGAGGACAAATTCAGGGGAGAAAAAAGAAATCACGTTACCACGCGTCCGGGACTGTTACAAGGAAAAGGAGTTTGTCTGCATTCAACATGAAAACATCTACACAGACTAAGGTCCATCAAAGGGGAAAAAATGGCCATCTGAAGGTCACAAATAAGAATACCTTAAGGAAGAAGATGGGCTGAAGAGGAAGAAACTGATTGACAGTGTAAATAAATCCCTACGAGTTGTACAAATCATTACTAAAATAAATAAAGGCAGCTGTAAGAATAATAGTATGCAGAAAAGGACGAAACTATGATATACTGGAATTTTTGCTGAGCAACTTTGCTATAATAGCTGCAAGTTATTGCTACAGGCTGCTAACAGATGCTCAGGAACTAACGACAAGGGTAAGAATCACACTAACTTACTCAATCTGCTCAAACAGATGTTACAATATACCTACAGAAATGAAAGCAATTGAAAACATACAAAAACCTTTGTGGTTGCCTGTTTCAGCATTATACATGTAAGAAATGCAAACACGTTCACTTCTTATTTCCTCAGTGAGCAAATTCAAAAGTGCGACTGAGCTCTGCTTTTAACAACAGCCATCTAGCACAGAAGAACAAATTTCAGAAGGCTGATGAAAAAGGCAGGAGGCAGAGCGGCAGCTTCAGCATCCCCAGCAGTGAGGAGCAGGTAAGTACGCTGAGGTGGAACAACTCTGCAACTATTTTTCATCAAGGCCTGATTTTTAAAAAAGGAACTACCCACTCCAACAGAACTCGCACAGAAACGAAAGCTTTACGTTCTTCTTTAAAGGCCAAAATAAAACTCAAGGCAGTAAAATGCAGTTATTGCTTAGAACTTACATTTTTTATTTTTATGTTCCCCCAGTCATCATCCTGTATTTGAAGTGAAAGAAAAGAGAGGTTATTCACTTTCCACCAAAAGACAAGTAAATATTCTCATTAATATTAATCACATATTTCTAAATATACAACCATGTTTCATCCAGAATTCCCAATTATGACGGATTTACACATCATTAGTCTTGTCTAAGGAAAATAAAAAGCAACCAAGCCACCTTTTCAACAAGGTGTTCATACGTAAACCAGTTTGCTAGGAAAGCTGTCCACATTGCATCACACTGAGGTAAGTCTCCAGCAAAGCACCAGACAAACTTTTCTTCAGCTAAAAAGCAAAAAGTTGCATCCAGATTCAGAATGTTAAAAAGGAACAGCAAAACAACTGAACAAGCACAGCAGAGTTTGCTGAAAAACACTGAGAAAGTAATTTAAAACTGCAGTACACCTCCTGGTCATTTAGCAACAAACCTTCAGCAATAATTTCTAGCAGGCAATGAATCACACAGATTATTTTGGAGAAGTACAGACAGTTTAATTCTAGAGAAGCACTCACATATGGTTGTTGTTAATTATGTCACAGTGTAATTAAGGCAGAAATAATGCAGAAAAAATGGATTTCTACCTTCAGGGTTCCTCCTTTAAGCATGACCTTCTGTCGAGCCGGCTGAACTCCAGTTAGGGCAAACAGCTGGGCCTTGAAGACCATTGGAGGCTCATCTGTGTTTAGCTCCACGCCATCGAATTTCTCTTTTCCCCATTTCACATTAACTGCAAACGAAAGTATTTTGAAACTAGATTATTTCCTAAAATGAAAGGATGTGGTTACCAAGATGCAACCAATATTTCAAGTTCTGGACTTTATACCATCTCAAAACGCTATTTTGATACCTGTGACATTAGGGGACACCCTTACAAAGCGTAAAGGAGATCCTGTTGTAGGCAACACGTGTACTGAGAACTTCTACACACAACATGTGCACAAGAGAGAATCAGAAATTCCTCTGGCAAGCCTTCACCAAGTGAACTCTTCCAATCTCGTGGTGCTGTCCAGTGCAAACAAATTTCTGTAGGAAGTTGGGACATGCATTCAGGTAAGCTTTCCATTCTCCTTCAGTGGCAAACAAGTTTTAAAAGCCGTAGTTTTAGCTCCAAATGTTACTGTCTACAATGAGTGACATAAGGCCATAAGCACATATTGACACAAGCCCCACAGAACAGCACATCTCCTGCTTCCTTTAACGCAACACTAACCTGACAGTGCCGCGTTAGCAGGGCAGTTGGACTTGATGATCCCCAAAGTCCTTCCTTACTTTTGGCAGCGCTTACTATACCTGCATGCGAACACAGAGCCCAGAGCCCTGCCCCCAGTACAAGTGCAGGCCTGGAACGAAGGGTGCACACACATGGTATTTGGCTGTGCAAGTGGGAACAGGATCACAGAACTGTAGGGGTTAGAAAGGACCTCTGGAGATCATCTAGACTGAGTCCCAGCTAAAGCAGGTTCCCCAGAGCAGGGTGCACAGGAAAGCATCCAGGTGGGGTTTGAATACCTCCAGAGAAGGAAGCTCTGCAGCCCCTCTGGGCAGCCTGTTCCAGTGCTCTGTCACCCTCACAGTGAAGAAGTGAGGAGGAACTCCCTGTGTTGAAGTTTGTGTCTGTTCCCTCGTTCTGTTGCTGCACACCAGTGAGGAGAGCCTGTGTCACCAGTGAAATATCTGGCACAGACACACAGAGGCACACTACCTGCACCCTGCAGGGCTAACTCAGACAGGGCAGAGACGCACGCAACAAACAGTGTGTTTTTAAAGAACACTAGTTCGACTGCTTCCCATCAGTTGCTCTCACATGTGCATACGGCTGCAGCTGTGCTGAAAGCCTGCAAAATACAGCAGGTAACAATAACCCACGTGCATGGTGAGCAGTCAGCAGATGCTGACTGGAGGCAGCCCCCTCCTCACGTCCCACCTGTACTTCTGTTTGAAGTAAATCCACTCTGGCAGTTCTAGGTTTGTTTCACCACGAAACTCTGGAAGCCACAATTAAAAAATCTTCGGAAAAGGGTAAGATCCCAGATAACAGGCAGCGCTTGTGCCGGGCAGGAAGGCCGAACGAACAGGGCGTAGGATCGCAGAACAGCCCGATTTGGGCGAAGACCACAAGGAGCGCATCCCCGGAACGACATGCGTCGCTCGGCGCCCGGGAGCCTCCCCAGGCACAGGCCTCCTCCGCGTGCCCCACGACAGCCGCCCACCGTTGCCATCAGCCGGGCGGGCTCCGGGCGGCCGTCCCCAGCGGGGACCGCTCCGTCAGGAGACCCGGCAGCTCGGGGCGGGGCGCACAGCTCACTCACTCACTCGCTCGCTCCCTCCCGCCCACAGCTCCCAGCCCCCCGGCTCTGCCGCTGCCACCCAAGGCTGCCCACGAAGTGAAATGCCCGCCGCCGGGGAAATAACCCTCCTCC
>JANHGO010008153.1:0-46067 GCA_024606505.1 Aquila spilogaster
GGTTGCCCAGAGAGGCTGTGGATGCCCCATCCCTGGCAGTGTTCAAGGCCAGGTTGGATGGGGCTTTGGGCAACCTGCTCTAGTGGAAGGTGTCCCCTGGCAGGGGGGGGGTTGGAACTAGATGATCTTTAAGGTCCCTTCCAACCCAAATGAATTTTTTTCAGCATTTTTATTTAAAGGCCTATCTTTCTCCAGCTGTAAGAATTTTTTGGGTATACTCATAGAGAGAATCAGGATAGATATTCAAAGTTCAAGCTTTATCAGGTCACATGGAAGTTTTTATTTTCAAACTTCTACTCTGGAAATAGAATGTCATACCATCTTCTCGCAGATACAGTTAAAAAATTCCTTTTCCTTTCAGTGTGTCAGAAATTCCAAAAGGAAAATTACAAAGCTGGCCCAAAAAGTCATAAGGAACCTATTTTATATACAGCTCTTTTCCTGTGAATGCTGTAGATTTAGGGTAATTACTTGTTATTGCAGTTTTGTGGGCTAAAAAAATGATCGCAGAAGTTTGTTTGCCTTATGGCCCAATGTTAAGGTCTTTGCATATTTGATTTTAACTGGAGTTTGGCCTGAGAAAAGGCTGAAGGATTAAGAGTTTAACATAGTCTAATCTTCAGATTATTTTAACAGAAGACTGTGTGGTTCACAGATGCTTTTTTTTTTTTGGTTCTGTGGTTTAAGCCTGGGGCTAGAAGCTGGAGCTGGGAGCCCAAATCCTGATCTTGTATCGCCACTTACTTCCTGGGTGGTCTTGGAGAAAACCGTCCTGAATTTCTTGTCTTGAGGATTGGGTAGCGATGCTCCCCTCCCTTTGTGGACATTCACACCCTGCGGGGCACTGAGGAGAGCAGCTAGTGTTGGTACCCAGGTGGGAGCAACTTGGAGGGGTCAGGATCTCGTAGCTTGGCCAGGGCTGGAGTCACTACGAAATGACTCAGATGCACGGCGTGGGTTAATTGGGAGGGTAAAGATGCCACCTCCGGCTCAGGAGGACTTTATTACCAATGAACAATGGGTTGGAGGATGCAGACAAAGAGATGGCAGGGTGTCTTGTTTATCACAGTTGTCTTTGTTGAGCCAGACCACTACACAGTGGGCTGGAGGTATGGTAGATAGGAGCCTTGCAATGCACCTTAGCTGGCAAAGACTTCAGGATGATCAGCAATGGGTGCTAACGGCAGGATTCATTTCACCTAATTTTAGCTGCCTAAAAACATCCGAGCAGGTAATTTAGGACACACTGTATGAGTACTATATATGCTAAGGGCTATTTTCTGACTTTTTTTTTTTTTTTTTTTTTTTTAAACTCTGTGTCCAGAAATGGCAGCATGGCTCTTGCCCTTACACCCAACCCTATGAATACTCACAATATCACATGCATTGGGGATGCTCCCTGTACCTGCTGACCTCTGAACCATGCCCAGGTCTGTCTGGGAGATGCCGCTGATGCAGACCAGAGCTGCACCAGGGCCACAACTGACACTACAGCTGGTTGACTGTAGCTTCCAGGAACATAATTATGAGCATGCCCATCACCTCAGCATCTGCTCAGTGGAGTACGACTGATCTTAGAAGAGGTATCTAAGAGGCCACTTGCATGATGAGGTCTTCCTCCTGCCTGGAAGAGTCAGCAAAAACCCCAAGGTAGGGACACACTGAGCTTTGTGTCACCTAGAGCCTCCCATCCAGATGCTGCCTGGAGAAATAGCCTCACCCCAGTGCAATTACAGAAAAAAATAGGGGGTTTTCCTCCCCTGGGAAAGCTCCAAGGGCCTGTGGAAAAGCTAAATGAGGAGATGGTCCCTGCTGCGGGGGAGAGGAAGACTTGTAAGGGAACAGGCAGGTGGGATTAAACTCAACCTTAAATTGAGAAATGGGGGTAGAGTCCTCACTCCTGGACATCAGGGCAGTGTCATGAGAAGGCCAAGGGGCCAATAGCACAACCACCATGTGCATGGCCTGGCTGACTCAGGAGAAAAGCAGCTTCCAAACCCGTCCTCCCCATCATGGGGCAGCTGCGTCCTCTCTCATCTGCTTGCAGCCACAGCCTGGGAGTCATTCTTATTAATGCACTCTCACAGTGAGTGATTCGCAGGTATACGTGGATGTGCAAAGCTCACCAAGCTATCGAAGTGCCGACTTATTGTTATTCATTTAGACACTGGGCAATGTCTGCCCTTTGCTAGTTGTGGTGCTATTGATGATGTCCATTGATGACACGCTCCCAGATGTCATCGATGACCAGAAATGACGTCCATTGCTGACCAGCTCCCATTGCTTTTGAGGTGCAAAACCCGCTCTGAGCACAGTGCATCCCAAAGGTGGTTTGTAGGTGTCCTACGTTACGGAGGATGGTGGCCCCAGCAATGTCGACACCGTGCCTGGGGAACGCTGGGATTGTGAGTGCCCCAGGGGACTGGGGCAGCCTGGGAGAGCCTTGCAAACTGATCGTGATGCCTTCCCGTCCCCCGCACCTCCCCAAGCATTTTATATCCCTCAAGCCCTTCCTCCTCTAAGATAATTAAGGGCACAGGAGAAATTAAGCTAATTCTGTTGTGGCTGTTGCGTCTCTCTTATCATCAGTCCTTACTCCCCTGCTTACTACACACGTGTAATTAAAGCAGGTTTATCTGCTATAAGATGAAGCGCCTTGTTCTTCAAGACCAGTTTTGATTACGGTGGTGCTTGGCCTGAGCTTTCAGTGCCTCTCACCCGCAGGAAACTCCTCCGAACCGCAGCCAAAATGCCCCACTCCCCTCAGACACGGGCAGATGTGAATCCCCCTCCCCAGTCACCCCCCATGACATTCCTGCTGTAAAGGGCTGCCAATCCGCAACGGGTCACGCCGGGTCACTGACCGACCTTCCCTGCAAACCCTACCCAGCTGGCATTAAATAACGGCCCGTGCCATTTTTAAACGCTGCCATCAGAGTCACCGCGGCAACCTTAAAACAGACCCCAGTGCCAAGCCGTAGAGCTGCTAACAGCCACGCCGAGCCCTGGGGACAGATTTAGTAGAGGCATAAAGCAAAACAGAACCAAAGGGCACAAGGACAGCGCAAAGGTCCTTTCCTTCCTCTGCAAGAGAGGGATGAGCCTCGTGAGACCCCCCCAGCGCCTTTGTGCCAGAGCCTGATATTATAGGAAAAGGGAAAGGAGGGGGAGAGAAAGCTCCCTGCCTCCTCTGCCTGCGGGTAGCCTGAAAACAAGAGGCAGATCTGGCAGGGAGCAGGGAAATGCGCTGGCCACCACCAAACAGCCGATATTGCCGGTGCTCTGCGGAGCCAAAACGTTGGGTCACCAGATCGAAGACCGGGAGGGACCTCATCTGGGTGAAGGCTTGCTGCGGGTCTTAGTATTGCACTTGCAAACTCCTCAACCAGACCCTGCCGTCTGGAAGGGCATCGAGCATTGATGCACACCCTGCAAGTGACAGTAATCCATTCAGGAGCCGTGATTACCTGCTCCACACCTTCTTGCCTTTTAGGGCTCTGCTTCCGTGCTGGATTTATGAGACTCCAAACAGGCAGTGCTTTATCAAACTTGGGCTTGGATCACTGCCACTCTCCCTTCCATTTTACCCTGCTGTCTCAGGTTCAAGGATACAATTATCGCAGTGTAAAGAGTTACAGAGTGCTAGCTGTGCCATGGTTACTATCTTTTTTCGTGCTACGTGTTCCTCACAAATGCAAGGTAATGTATTCACTTAATTTTTTTTCCATCACAGCTACAGTTGCCCATGCTTTTTGTCTTTAAGGCCCATATCAGCCCAAGGATGAAGACCAAAGTTAAGGGTCATGTGAAAGGGAATCTCTCAGCATAAGGTGCAGTCACTACTACCTGTAGAAATAAAAGTTGCAATGATGACATTGATACTAAACCCCAAACCTGTACTAAAACCAGGACCACCCAAGTGCCCGTAAGTCAGCAGTTTGGAAAAAAAAAAAAGTGTTCTCCTAAGTGGGTTTTTATTACTTGAAAGTTCAGGTTCAGCAGGAGCGTGTACCTCTCCCAAAGATAGTGTGTCAGGTTAGGCCAGGTCTGAATTTATTCCTGCAGCTGGCTTTTGTGACCACACTCCCAAAAATATATGAGCAACAATTGCAGGGAATATTGTGGTTGCATCTGCCAGCACCTTGGGGCTTTACTACAAGGTGGTTATTGATCCCGGTAGATAACAGCCTTACAAACATCCTTTAGAAACCAATAGTATCTCCCACAGTTGATTAGGCTATAAATTAATGGTGATTATTTTCATATCTTCGGAGTTGGCTCTAGTTTATTGTCTTTTTTTTAAGGAAAGAAATAATCATGGCTTATTTTCATAAGAATGTTCTTAAGGCTTATAGATGAGAGTGAATTTCAGGGCTCATTTAAATGAAACACGTCCTCAAAGTCTTTGCTGAATCAAAGCTTAGAGCTCTCGAAGCATACTGTGTTCTTTTTTTTTTTTCTTTTTTTTTTTCCCATTCACCTTTCAGTTACAAGATCCTCAGGGCAGAGATTGCTTGATACAAGTTTCAGCTGTGAGGCTGGGGGTGTCATGATGCCAACAGGATACAGCCTTGCGATAAGGCACAGCTCTATGCGATGCGAAACGTGCTACCGGTGTTTGATGCATTTGATCCTGAACCATGCAAAACAAGAAGAACATTGCATTCCTTTACCTTCTATTCACGTATTTCACCACAAGGGCTGTTATGTGGCCATTCGGCAGTGGGCGTGTAAGATTAACATCTACGATAGCAGAGCCAAACCCTGACTGGAGATAATTATGTAGAAGGTATCTCATCCTCCCTGGGGTCACTCTTCTACCAAGTGCTTTTACTCAACCTGCCAGTTTTGGGGAGGGGGGGGATAAACTCGCTTGAACATGCCTCCCGAGTTGCAGAGCTGTTAATATTGAACAGAGCTGGCTGCTCATTTCCTCTTCTACCTGCTATCTTTTGTGCTTTTGACAACGAGCAGAAATACATGCTTCATGCTTCTGAAACTGGAGTGAGGATGTTGCCATTGACTCATACCTGAAAGCACCAGGGCAAAGAGAAGCTCAGCCATTAAAGCAAGGTTTGGAAAGTGAAGAGATACCAACTCCAGTCTCTGCTGTCTCTAGTATTTGTCAGCTGATTATGAGACCGAGGGAGTAATGATAAAGTCTAATGGCCTCTTCTTTGGACTTGCCCCCTTTACACAGTCTGTAGAGGGAACTAAAGTACGTATTCAGATCCCTTCAATAAAGGGGTGAGACTCATCTCACCTATTATTTTCACAGTAGTTATCTACAGCTGTGCCCCAGGCTCCCTTTAGAACCAGTGGTGAGAAAATGGCAGTCCCTGAGGGGGATTTGTCTGACCTATTTTAAACGTCAGTTTTAGGATGAAATTAATCATGTTCCAGCAGTTCCTATTGCTCTCCACTGTTATAAGCAGAGTCTTGAACATCCCAGAGGCAGAAACCCACCACCAATGCCTGCTTTGGGTGTTGCGGTCCCTTCTCTCAGTGAGATGCAGGCTGTGTTCACGTGTAGGCTTCTGGCTTGTGAGGTGCAACAGGTGATGGGATTAGGCTGGGCAGAAGTAAGAATATTTTCTTTTTCCCTCACTGTTACTGCAGAACAAGGAAGGCAGCTTAGATCATCTGTTCTCCTGAGGATTTTTCGCTTTGTCTTTTAACTGCTTTGTTTATTAATTGATCAAATAGAACAGCAGAAGAGGTCTTGGTTTGGGTGGCTCTACTATCCCGGCTGGTGAGCTGGGCAAACCCAAAGCAGAAAACAGGTCCTTCTCCTGCAAAGGATGCCCCTAAGACTGCCTAAAGCTACATGGACCAACTGTTTTGTATTAAGATGATTAGGCACAGTTTGCTCTGTTGCCTCTTTTACAAAGAGCAGCCTTCCACCAGAGTCTAGGCTGAAAAACATCTGCATTTTCTAGAATTGGGCAATAAAAAAGAACATGGAAGTAGAAAACCAACCATTTTATTATTTTTTTTAAATAGCAGATGAAAGACATATCATGCATCTTTTGGGGAACTCACCCAAACCTTGACATGCTCCAGTCTCCAGAGGTGAAAATGGAAATGTAGAAACTGTGGTGTGAAATTGTAGGACCCTGTTTGTTCTGCAGCCTGCACCTGAAAAGTGTCTCGGCGTATATCTGAAGTGCCGATTTGGCATAGCATCCTAGGAGAGCGCATTTCAGTTACTGCATTTCATTCATTTTTATGCCTTTCTAATGCAGATGCAGCTGAACTATACCATTGATTCATGTACACACCTCTTTTCCATATAGATGATGACTGTATCAAAGAAGCCAGCACTCTGAAATAGCACACAGTGAAATACCACAGCAGTTCTCATTTGAAGTCTATAGTGGGAGAGCAATTTCCAAAAATGAAGGGCAAAGTTCCTAATCCATAGCAGCTTTTTGCCAGAGAGATGTGGGAGAGAAGAAACAGGATGCATCCTGCATGAATCATCACTGTAACCATCCTGGATTTATTAACTGAAATTATGAGGAACACCAAAAATGATTAAAACCTCAAAATGTCTGGTGGAAGGCGTCGCCTCAAGGACTGGCTATTGTGAGATAGTGCCATAGTCTTCCTGTTGATTTTAAAGAATAGAGGGCTAAAAGGGTCAAGCTTTCAAGACCAAATAATTCATTTTAAAAAATTATGGGACAGCCATTGTCACTGCCCATCACAGAGGGGGTAAAGACAACCCCAGGGCCTGGGAACCTTGTCCCTCCCCAAAACAGGGTGACTACAACAACCCCTCTTCCTTTACACTCACCCAGCTCATCGACATTTGCCCGTGACTGGTGCCTCCTAGTCCTACGTTAGACATTACTATTACTATTACTCATTACTATTACCACCAATCTCTGTAGATTTGCCCTCACCGACGTGTTGAACGACATCCTTTGTATAACATGGAGAATGTGGAGTTTTGGGGCCCAGGTTTTGGCAACAGCCGTGACAATAGCTCCTTGGGGTTCTTACTCCATGTTTTGCTTGATGACCCCATCCCAGCCTGCCTGGCCAGAGGGAGAGGGGCACAAGCCACCCCCACGCTGGAAGTGGCTGTGCTGTGCCCCACACCAAGCCCAGTCCTGCATGTAGTGATCTGCCCAGCTGGTGCCTTCAACGTTCCCCCAAAACAATCCCGGAGACCCCAGTAGCTGGGAACTCTCCAGGCTGGAAGGGTGTGAGGGACCCATGTTTTTGGGGGATGATTCAGTAGGAAGGAGCGGGACTTTTCTTGCCCTTCAAGGCACATCACTTCCAGTGTCCTCGCTCCGTGTTTTACAAGCTTAGTCTTACATTCAAATTCAGCTCAGCTGTGTCCTGGCTGTGATGGACCCCAAATCAAAATACCAGCTCTTCCCAAAGGCCAGTCCTGGTTCTGTGGGGCTGTCCTTGGCAGCTGGTTCTTGCAGGCTCCTGGAGGGAAGCAATCTCCTAGGCTGCTGCTTTCCCTTGCTGATTATCCGTGAATATCTGCTGCAGACCCCCTGCTCCTCCAGTTCTCTGCTCAGGCTGCCCCTTTCCCTGTCCTTGGACATCTTCACTGTCCGTGGACTTGAGTGCTCTTCCTGCAGTGGTTCAGCCCCATGAGCTCCCTTTGGGGTAATGGCGCGCAGTCATTGCGTTGCCCTCCATTTGCCACGTCCTGGCCTGGGTTTCTGCTCACTCTCAGGCTTGTCCAAATCTTCTGGGAGGGAGAGATTTGAGCTTTCTGGTCCACAAAGCATCACCACGGTGCCCCTGGGTGAGAAACCCTGGGGAATGAGAGCTCAGAGCATCTCTTCACTGCGGGAAACTGCCCTGGAACAAGCTGGAAGAAAACCTTCACCAGGTAACACACCAAGGACTCACTGTGAAGTTGAGGTGTAAGTATGGGTATATAGCCCTCGCCTCTGCCTCTGCTCACTTAACAGCTGAGTCTTTTCCCACACCATTTTTTGCCAGCTGTCCTCACTGATGGAGAAGTGTGGAGAGAAGCAGAGATTAAAATGTGCTTCCCAGAGGGGTCTGTTTCTTCTTGGGCAGCCATCAGTATCTGGAGATAACAATATGTTTCCTCTGCATTTTAGAAAGGCTGAGAGAGGCTCAGGCAGGGAAGCTCAAAACTAAATTACCAGCCAGGTCATTTCCACTTCACGCTGTCAGAGCTCAAGCAGAGGGAGGAAAAGGACTGTTTGTTGGTTTTTCCTTCATAGCTCAACGGGCACACTGACACTGCAGCAGCCTGGAAAACATGTCAGATGCAGGTCGCTCTATCCGGGGGTGAAACAGCTTAAACCACAGCATTCATTTAAAGATAAAGACCTCCTCTCGACACGGCAGTTTCTGTATAAACCAGCCAGGGGTTGGAAAGTCTGGAAGCGATAGGCATGAATTTACCAGGGAGAAGAAAAAAGAGTGAGGAGGTCCTAGAGACAAAGACTAGAAAGGATGTTGAGAGACCAGGTAGTCTCTCCACCGTCTGCGTGGTTCAGTTCTGGGCTCTGCTCCATCGCAGGCTGTCCCCACGTTCAGGGGTGTTCATCTGGGGAGGCTGGATACCCACTCCTCGCTATTTTTAAAGATGAATGTTAATATGTTTAATTGCCAGTACTCCAGGAAGAGAGCCAGGGCTAAAAAGTATCTACTAAGAAACTGCCAAGAAATACTGTTAAACAGGATCTAGGAAAAAAGCCAGACACAAAAACTTATGATCTTTATCTCTGCAATAATAATTTCACAGTGGTCAGCCGAGGAGGAGAGCAAAGGTCATCGGTTTCATATCAGCTGGAGTTTGCGAAATCCTTTGTTTCCTTTAGCGTGAACTTGCCCTGCAGGTCTCATGCAGAAGACCCTACAAATGAATGCAAAAACCTGGCAGTCCAGACCGACCCACTTGCCCCCATTCTTTGCCGAAGACCAAAGAACTGTGCAATTCCAAATCAGAAACCTCCCTAGCACTGGTCAAAGCCCAACCCTGATCCTCATCCGGGGAAGAAGCATGTTTCACCTCATTTATTAAACGAGTTATCCATAGGAATGGTCCAGTGAACTTCTGTGTTACTAAACCCACTTCGATTAACATCAAGAGTCATGACAGGCTATCTAAGAATTTTGCATTTGCACAAATGCAAGAGCCAACCTCATCTTAAGTTTCCTTCCTTCCAGAAGGATGGCGGACAAGCAAGGGAACCATGAAAACCCCTGAAAATAAATTAAAGGAGAAAAGTCTCTTTTTTAATTATTATTTCCTGATTGTATAGAAGAAACAATTCTAGGCAAAATATACACAGTTTGCTTCTTGACACTGCTGCCAAGATTCCCAGCTTTACAGCGAGGATCAGATTTCAGAATATTTCCAAACCAGCCCCCACAAAATTAATGGACTATCCAAGAATCTTGGCTTTGGATGTTATTTATTTTTAAGGTAAAGTTCTGGTCCCAGTCACTGCAGAGAAAAACCTTGAAAACATGATCTCTGCGAGCCTTAATGACTCAGAGGGTGGGATTCAGTTGCCTACGCACAGGAGCCTGGTGCCATCTGAGATGCCCTTGTATATCTGAGACATCCCACGGTGTTGGCAAAGTGACACGGAGCCGAGGGAAGATGAGCACTCCTCAGAAGCAAGAGCCGGAGCTGGGCTGGATACCCTATAGCATCTAACTTGGCTCTGGGAAACTATGTTTGGACAGCTGAATCAAGCCCTAACGCACACATATAAAATATATATAATCAAATCAATCAGTCACTCAATCAATCACAGGAGGTATTTCCAAATCTTCAGACTTCACATCAGTTCTGGAGGCAACTTAAGCAGTATTTCAACGCTCAGGACCGTGTTAGAAACACACTATTCGCTTCACTGACACTTCCAAGCATACTGAAGCATTCATCTGCTCCCCACCCTTTCTGCTAACGTCCTCTTCTCCATTCTCTGTCCCTTCTGCGGCTCTACCACAGCCATGGGAGATGTAGTTCCCCGCCTGATCTCCAGGCTGCAAGAGAAACAGCAGAGGTTTTTTTTTCCAAAGGAGAGGTATGCAAAACGCAGGAGGCAAAGACTTTCCACCGGGTGAAGGGGAAAGAGCTGTGACATGGTTTATGGAGCCCCGAGGGGTAATAGAAGGGGCTGGCACATGAACCGTCAGCAGCTCTGGGGCAGCATTACCTCAGAAAGTCAGTGCCTTCACGGAAAAGCAGGATATTTTTAGTTTACCCAGTGTATTTAAATCATCTTGGAGTACATTAAAATTATAGTAATTATCCCACCTTCTCATGTGGGATTCTGGGAGGTGATGGATTGGTGGATCGTGTGCTGGTGGAGTCATCTTCGGCGAGGTCCTTCTGCAAAACAGAATTATTTTGTTTCCACATTTTACAGCTGCAGCATTCCTGGCCCGTTAATACTTGACAGTTGAATACTGGGATCTGTTCACATCACACCCTTCTCTCTCCAGCGGCCGCCTCTCGCAGCACCCCAGAGCTGAGACAACCACTGTGACACAAACCCCTTCGAAACAAAAATGCATTTACACACTCCTGGAGTTGTGACCTTACTCATGCAGGCGAGGCTGATGTTTTCTTCACGGCGATATTTAACCTCTGAATGATTTCTGCTTTCCCTGCACGGCTGCGCTGTGGGGCAATGCAGGGAAACTCGACGTCTGCCAGACCCTGCTCTCGCCTCGCTGCCCCACCAGTGCAGGCATGAGAAGGGGATTTATTTCACTGCAGCAGCACCGTTGCAAAAGAGCTGTTAAAAACTGCAACCTTTTACACACACAAAAAGGCACATTCTTTTTCAGATCAGAAGCTTCACGTTTCTGATTGCAAAAAAAAAAGGGGGGGGGGGTCTGAACGGAACAATTTTTTTTCTTGACAGAGAAACCATTTCCCTTATAAATTAAGTCACCACGAAATTCTGGGTTATCTCTGGTTTTAACCTCGCTTTTCAAAGATGATGCTTCTGGTCTCAGGATAAGGTCTCTTCCCC
Organism: Aquila spilogaster; assembly: GCA_024606505.1. Classification (NCBI taxonomy): domain Eukaryota; kingdom Metazoa; phylum Chordata; class Aves; order Accipitriformes; family Accipitridae; genus Aquila; species Aquila spilogaster. The sequence continues at coordinate 11,007 of JANHGO010008153.1, forward strand.
TCTCTTTGTTTCTTTTCATCAAAATAAGAATTTTATCGACATCTGAAGAAATGGTTCCTGGTTCTTGTTGATGCATCAGAGGCAGGGAGAAGTCCCCAGAATCCCTCCTGATGGAGAGACACGTTTCTGCCAAGCCTCTAACTGTCCCCCAGCCCAGAGTGACCTTGGAGGTCCCCCCAGCCCAGTGTCACCTTGGAGGTCCCAAACAGCTATGGCAACAGCCTCTTTGAAACCCCGCGGGATGCGATTCCTCCATAGGAAGCCCAGGCAAGCCAAATGCTTGTAAGGAGAAATTAACAGGGATCCTTTGATGGAAGCAAGCGATTCCCATCATAGCAAACCACTGGGAGGGGATCTGGGCTATCACCTCGTCCCAAGACAGGATCCACGTGCAGACAGGCTGCAAACTCTTCCCCCTCCTCTCCCCCGGCTCAGATGGAGAAGTCCCCATCACCCACCTCTACGCATGGGAAACCTTGCCAGCGTCTGGCCATTCCCCTGCCGCACACCCATGTTCTCTGGCCCCTTCCCAGCTCTTCCAGCAGCATGTTCCTGATTATTTACTCTCTTTAAATGCTGCAGAAAAAAAGCTGCTTTTCCTGAATACTAAGTAAGGAAGAAAAAAAAAAAAAAAAAGCACATTCTCTTCCTGGGCTGTGTTTGTTCTCTGGTTTCAAGTTCGCTGTTACCACTTGAAGCTTTTTTGACCCTTGGAGATATTTGGTCCAAGTGACGTCTGATGTTTGGGACACTGATACAGTCCCACACCAAGTTTGCTCTTGCACGGATCTTATATATCTATCCCTCCATCTATCCGTACGTATAACTATCTTCTTCTTTCTGTCTCTCATTCCAGTGGTATCTGATCAGTTCTTGGCTTTCCTTACACTTCTTTCATCGAATTAGTATCTTTCCCCCGAGGATGTTTTCTCCCTCTCCCGGATTTTCTCTTTTTACACCCTGTCATTTCCCTCTCCATCTTGCCTTCTCCAGACCCGCTCCCCTTCTCTCTGTGCTGCCAATTTACAGTTGTGTTATGTATTCAGCATAACATATATATATTTAAATGGGATGATTTCCACTAACGTAAACAGTCTGGCCTATTAATTTCAATAGAGGAGCTGACAGCTCGAGCCTGGAGTCTCATTGCCTGGTGACACATGAGTACAGCTGCTTGAACTTGATGGGTAACTGTTTCCAGTGCCTAGCTGCACATCTGCAGGAGGAAGGAAATACTTTCTGTAACGCTGGAAAAAATAAAGCCGCCCAGATTTCCCTCCCCCCCACCCCCAGATGATGATATTCATCATTCAAACGTTTCAGCTGAGTGGGTGTTTAATTCAGAGTTTGGAGGGGGACATTTATGGTGTGTTACTAGCTTTGCTGTTGATCCTTTGTTCCAACCTCTGCGGTGTTGCCTTTACCAAGGGCTTCTCCTAAACCACTCAGAGCGTTGCCCGATATCCAGCAACACTGGATACCCTGATATCTTCAGAACCAGTTGCTGAATTAAAACTGAGAATGATGTCTCTCCTCAATGAGGTTGCTGTATTGATAAATTATAGCAGAGGGGAATGAGCCGTGGGATTTCTTTCAGACAGGTCTAGCACGACCTTGAACAGACCATGCCGAGTATGGGACGAGTCCTGACCTGAGACGCCAGCTTTGCTGATGGGACCCAGAAGACAACGTTAACAAAGCTTCAGGAATTGACTCGAACTTTTCAGGATTTCACTTCCAATTGCTCCAGGAAAATGAGTGATTAACAACACAAATCCCTCCAGCTTTGCTTCCTCAAAGTAACTCAAGTATTCTTGCCCACCACGTCAGTAGCTACCTGGAAAGATGGAGATACCTGTAGGAAATGTTTTGTGCTGCAGTCTGTTGGCGAGCTGTGCTCCCACGTGTCACCCTGCGTATGATCTTCGCTTCATGGCTGGACAGAAGGAGGAAACGGGCCGTGAGTGCCACTCGTGGGACGCAGCCATGGGGGATAACGGTTAGCTCAAATCTGAGTGAGCGTGGAAGAAAAGGAAGTGTTGTGGAAGCAGAGTTGTTACTTTCAGTGGGACAGCAAGAGAAACCAAGTCTGCTGAACTACGTGCTACTGTCCCCCTGAGTATAAACCACAATTTTCAATCTCTAATGTTGTTTTTTCTCTTTCTGAGCAAAAATCAGGTGCTGGGGATATCGACCTGTCACTACTTATATAATTCTTGCCACAGCATGTACCAGCTTTGCCTGGAAGTGGAGAATGAATACAGGCCTAAACATGTCAAAAGCATCAGAAAGTGTCATCCTGCCTCCATGACAATCTCCCAGAAGCCCTGTCCTCTGAGTCTTGGAATGTGTTCTTTGAAAACTTTTTCATTATCTTCTTGCAACGCACTGGGCAGTGTGGTCTTCTTTTGTGTATTAACTCCTAGCAACTTAAGGTGAGATACTGAGAGCTTTGGGCTCATTTTGGAGGGTTTTACATGGAGAAAAAGGAAATAGGTCCCGCTGAAGTCTAAGTCATGGGGCTGGACTTCAGATGATGCCTAGAGGGCTAGTAAGGAAATCTATAGGGAAAAGTCACCCAGTCTGCTGTACTGCCAAGATCTCTCTAGTAAAGGTCTTGGAAAGCACAGTTTTTGCACAGTTCCTGTGCTCCTAAAAAAGAGCAGACTCACTCACAGACCTTATTTCTGCACACAGGCTGAAGAAGTGTAAAGATATGAGCAACTGTTGAAGTTGGCCCGGCTTTGAGCAGGGGGGTGGATTGGATTATCTCCAGAGGTCTCTTCCAACCAATTTTTTTCTATGATTCTCTGGTTCTGTGATATCATTTGCTGTATCTAGGTGGAAGCTGAATTCTGGAGCTGCTAAAATGCAGTAGGCTACAGAGTTTTGACCTTTAGGTCAGAGATCTTGTGAGATACCTCATCAATCCGCTATCATGCCAGGCTGTGGTCCCCTCTCCTCTAAGGGCCTGATGAAGCCGGGAATCCGTACAAAATAGGTTTGGCAGTGCCATAGACACTATGGGCTTTTTTTCCTAAAAAGAGACAAATCTGGTCTAAATTAAAAACCCAAGGCCTTCTTCCTGAAGTCTGTTGAAAAGGCAACAGCAAGCAACATATTCTGTAACTGATTAACCAAACTCAAAAAGCCATTCAACTGATCCAGAGTACATATTTGCATTCAATAATATGGTCATTTATTGCACCTTGTGACCTACTGAAACATGAACAAGGCTTTTCCCTTCCCTGTATTTCACTGAGTTTCCTTCCAACACAATAGTTGTCTCCATGCCCAAAAGTTTGTCCTGATGAGCCTGGATTTTCCAGAGGAAACTCCTACCTACTTTGTGGCTTTAATTTTCTATCTTTTCTAGAGCAGCAAATTTCCTAGTCCAGGTGGTAAGTCAGAGGTGGGAGGGAAGGGGCTTTGTTTTCTTTAATATAGTTAAGAAAAGCTTAGGTTTCGTCAACATTGATGCTGAGACACCCTGGAGAGGTGATGGGCAATTTTACACAAATATCAAGGCTGAGCCAAACTCTGCATTAACAACTTTAAGGGTGTATGTCCAAGCATCCCTTCTTTCTTGATTTGGTTCAGAGTAGGAAATTAGATGTTTCTTGTGTGTGATCATGTCTCACGATTGGTTTGGGGCTGAAATGATGCAACACCAGCTTGTAGTGGTGATGAACTGAACCCATATTGGGAACTCCGTTGACTAATCTAGATGGAGATCACAGCATGTAGCTGACTGAATCCAAGGTCTGGTCCCAGAAGGAGGAGACCAAAAGTGATCTACCAAAAGTCTGTTCAGCATGTTTTCAGGTTGCATATCCATTCCCACAACCTTTAAAAGCATCTTTAAAGATCTTGCTTTTTCTGGCTGGCTTCTTGCACAAATCTAGCACCACCTGGGTGTGCTGAAATATGGTGCCCTTAAATCTGCAGTCCCTAGGAGTCCACTTCTGTGATTTTGGAGCCATCTGAAAACAAGCAGAAGCCTGTCCTCTCCTCTGAACCTCTTGGCCTCAGTCCACAAGTGCTGCCAGTCCATCTCCCTGCTGTAGGGCTTGTCCCAGAAGACAGAGGGTGATGCTTATCTGACTGTTTAAAATAGTTCAGAGAAGATCAGATGACTCATGCTGTAGAAATGACCCATTTTCTCCATAAAGGGAGCCTTCCATGATCAGTCTTTTAGGAGATATCCATGACGTGGACATCTAAAGGCTGGTGAGATGAACCCTAGTCCAAGAAATGCAGAGACACTACTCCTAGGACCTAAGAGATGAGAATGGCCACATTCTTTCCTATCCTCACTTTCAACTAATTTGAGATTGTTTGCTTTTTGCAGAGCAATAAAGTAAATGTATAGCTGCTCCCTTGCCTGCCTCTGACTTTGAATAGGGGTCTGAAAGACACAGCAGGAAAGGATTTGGGCTGCCTTAAAGCATGGACCACATGGTAAATTATTTATTTGCCTGTTTATATCCTGTAATAAAAAATACACAAACAAAACCTTCCTTCTTCCCCTCTTAAAACACTCAATTGATGTGCATAGATAGTTTATACAATCCCCAGTTCAGTTTGTTTAGAGCATACACGGTGTCTGAACAATTTGCAAGCACTTGGAGAGCTTCAGTGGCACAGACAAGTACTGGTGACCCTGTTACCGCAGAGAGGGAACTGAGGCACATTCAGACCCCAACCCTTGCCAAGGTCCCAGCCAGAGCAGGATTTCAGGTTCAGAGGAGAAAGCTTGGGAAGACCTTCAGAGGATTTGAACTTTGGAGGACCAAAGTCCAGGCGCCGTATCCTGCCTTGCATGTTGCTTCTTCCTCCATCTCATATACCCTCCTTTTGTCCAGACAGAGAGTTCCTTGAATCAGGAGAAGTTTCTCCTTACAAATTTGCACCCAGCACAGGGTAATGGGCTCTTTCTCTTGAGTAATAGTCAACTTTACAACTCCCTTCCTAACCTAAATGCTATATCTGAGGGGATGAAAACGTAGCCATAGGTTTCCTGCACTTTGACACTGATTGTGAACTGGGACGTCCCGGGATGCAACCAGCGAGTGATAGATTTTACAGTGATGCTTAGGGTGAGATAAACTCCAGCAGGCCAGAGAGCATATTGAAAATTGGAATTGCCCATGAGTCTCCCAGGGTAGAGTTTGTCCCAGAATGAATATAGCTTGCGGACACCACCTTGATCTAGAAAAGCAGGCTGGAAGTTTTACTGGCCATCCTTGTCCTGCTGGCCAGCTGGCAGATGGATCCGTGCATCAGATGCGTCTGTGCCATGAAGAAATGTTGCAGCATAACTTCTCTCTTAATCACCTAATACGAGCTATCAGGATATCCAGCTGAGACTGAGAGCTGAGCTTCGTGTGAAGAGGGACCGGAATCAGCTTTTCAAGCTGCAAGGAGGATAAAACAGTGTTTTGGTGAGAGACCACATTAAAAAGCAAGTCAAAGAGGACAGTCAGTCTGTTGATAGTCAACCTACTCATCTCGCTCTCTGAGCGCTTTCCAGAGCACCTGGCAGTATGTGATGTGTTTGCTCTCACAACTCACCACGAGGGCATCACAGGCATGGAGACAAAGCACAGTGACTCTGTCTTGCTCAGGTCTGCCCTCACCCCTATTTCCCCAGCTCAAACCCGACCTTTTCTTCCCCTTAAGTCAGCCGTGTCTATAGACCTGCAGAGTGATTGGGGGACAGGATGCTGATTTGGGTAGTGCTGGTCCAGAATTACAAACTCCATTTAAAATGATGATTCAAATCCCATGCACTCTCAAGAAAGCTAGGTGTTTACATTGATAAAAACTGTTCCTTCTAAATCTTCAGTGTTGACCCTTTTCTTCATGATCATAGGAATTTGAAGCATACTTCCCCCAAAAAAATGAAAACTGAAAGGGCCTGGTAATTGCCTGACTTCAGGGAAATGGAAGAAGAGCAAGAAACCTTGTGGTTCTACCGAGGAGAGCTGGGAGGTGTGTTTTGCTTTGTCTCTGGTCAATGGTACCTAAAATGCCACATCCACTAGAAAAATGCAACTCTTGATGAAATCTGTAGGGGAATTGACCCGAAAGTTGAATGTGCTGACCTTTACTTATTCTGTTTAACTGTACTTTCTTCCTGAGTAAAAAGAACTTTCTGATGATTTTCAGCAATGCATTTCTTCTGCTTCCTATTTTCTTCTCATATAAAGGCTATGACTTTAGTCACTGTAGATACAAGAAAATGAATACTACCTCGATATATCCATACTGATGCTTTACAGCATTTCCAAGCAAATCTCTGGAAAAATTGGGAAAGATTCCTCAAGCTTGTTTCAAAACCTTATGGAAACAGAAAGTACTCCTAGCTTCCAGTAAGACCTGAGAGCAAATAGCGTAGCCTCAATTTATATATGACCCTCCAGTCCTGTGTTTTTGATAAACCAGCTAGCTCGACAGAACTAAGTGCTCAGAAAACCTCAAAAGGATGAATTCTGGTTGACTGGGAGCGAAGGACTCAATCTTCCACCAAGACTATCCCTGGAGTAACTAACTTATTTCAATGAATGCCTATGAAGCTTAATCTCAACTTTAGGATTCACCTCAGTGAAGACCCAGGCATAAAGCTACCCCAAAAGTTTAATCACTCCTTCACACTGCAAAAACATGCAACTGATCTTTCAAATTATTTGAGCTGTTTGTGTCCTTGCTCTGCATTTATGTCTAGCACAATGGGGTTCAGCTTTAAGACACTGAGTCCTTTAAAATTATGTTGACATTAAAAGTCATAGTGCTAATGTCTGCTGTTAGAACTTTGCCAAGCTACAAAAACAAGCATGACAACTAATTCAGGTCTGATGTGATTGTCTGAAATTTTCTCTAAGGCCACCACATCCCTGCCAGATATTGTTGCTTCTGTGGTTTTTTCCTTGACTGCCATTTGTTCAACGTGTCGTTCCAGGAGGGAGATGTTAGTGGACAGGCTAACAGGAAAGCACAAGTAACCAGTGTGGCTACACCCAGGAGCAGAGCGCGCACCTTCGCCATGGGACCATGCAGTTATTGCAAAACACCATCAACAGGCTCAGAAGAGCAACCAAGAGCCGGGCAGCGCTTTCTTTCAGAGGAGTACCGTGGCTTGCCTAAGTCCTCACGGTGGTGGTGACCTGGGCTGGAATTCAGCCTGTGGACTCACAGTGTCACAGGGGAGCAATTTGATTGCCTAAATATAGATGGTTTGTGCCATTTGAGATGTCCCAGAGCATCCAAGTCATCCACACGCACCTGGCAGACACCAGACCCGGATGACACTGGGTTTGTATGTGACCTGTGCCTTTCTGGTTCTGTAGCAAGAGGCCAAGTGTGACATCTTATGACATCAAAAATGCCATCGTCTTTTATGTTAGGCAACTGAATCACACTTTAATGCCTGGTCACCGGCATCACACCTAACCAATGCAAACTATCAATCAACTGCGTCTCCATTGACTGTCATAGCTGCTGAGACACCTTGCTCACACAGAGAAACCCACACGCAAGGACCTAAATTCAGGTGTTTAATTTGGTCGCTGCATTGCAATCATGGCGCTCCACATGTAGTTATTTCTCAATCTGCAGAGGGGATGACTGTACCCAGGGAAGTGTGGGGACTGCTATTAGTATTATTCATGGGAATCTCTGCTGAGAAGAGTCAAGTCCTCTGGTCCGAAGTAGACCTTGCCAGTCTCCAGTTACAGGAAACATTTTCACATGCCTGTACTAGGAAGCATCTCATTTGGTTTATCTCCCTTGTAGATGTCTACCTCTAAGCTTGTCAGCTTGAACATTTTTTTTTTTTTAAATTCAGATCTATCTAAACAGTCTGGGCAATGGAGACTAGCACACAATTCATCCTGGAGTTGGCATCTAAACCAGAACAGATGAATCATGTCTTAAAAGTGCCTGTTTCAGTCCACCGACTGAAGGAGGAACCTGCGGCAATGAGTTCAGAGAGAGACATTTGTGCTGGAGCCATCTAAAGTGAGGTGAGCTGGATGCCATCTCTGATTTCTGAACCATCCCCACCCTTACGCGTGCGGATGAAAAAGGCAGGGCTGCAAGCACAGCTCAGAAGAGATCTTCTCCATGCTCACGCTGACAGGCACTGGAGCCCAGAGGGCTGCCGTGGGTGGGAGCGAGCCCATCTGAACAGCTTGCTGCCACCTGGAAACCAGGCTGAGAACCAGATGGTAAGATGTGAGACCTTGATTAATAACAATATGAATGCCTACTCTGTACAGAAGGCTTCTCATCAGCAGATCTCAGCGTGCCTCTTGTGGTCATCAGTGTCTGAGAAGTTACCTGTGATCACTTTGCAGCTGAATGAGTCTCCAGAGTCCCAAGCCCAAATTGGCACCACATGTGTCTCCTGAGTAGCCCAGACTCCGAGCAGCCTTCAAATGCATAATTATGGAGTCAGATCTCCGGGTCGTCTGGATGCAAATTCAGAGTCAGGTCTGGGACCAGACTGGGATGTGACTGTTCACATAGGGATAGCCTGAAGCACGAGAGTCGCGCCAGGGACTGCTTCATGCAAGGTTTCCCTCCCATGCCAAACTCCTGGCTTTTGCCCTGCCTGCAGTGGCAGGACCTGTCCTGCCATTTCTCTGCCTGTTCTCCACCCTCCTTTCGCTGCAATGCTGCCTGCAATGTTCATCATATCACTGGGGACTGAGGTTGGAGAGATGACGTTTCTTCTCGGAGAACAGGCTCTCCTTGGGTTGGTCTGCTGTTTCTGAACTGCTTCACCCTCTCACAGCGGGTAAAATTTTAGCACATCGGATGAAAAGACTCATTTAAAAACATTATGACCTGGGGACCCCCACATATTCCAAAGCAGCTCTAGCCCAGCCTGCCTCGCCACACGTGCGTTTCCCCTGTAGCCCAGCATTTCAGACCCACTTCCAACGAGCAAGCAGCCGTGACTGCAACAGCAGATCTAAAGCGCGTTGCACAATTGCTGCAGCTGCGCAGGCTGCCACGGCCAAGCGCACGTGCAAAAGGCCCTGTTGCACACCCAGCGTGCAGCCGTGGAAAGCACCCAGCAGCTCAGCTACGCAGCCAAGCAAGCTGTCCAAGCCCGCTGAAAACCTGGCACAGTGGACGCAATACGGCAAAATGCTTTTCTTCATCTGCTCCCTCGTGCTCATCGATTGGAATATTAATAAAAACTTGTTCAAAGCTCCCACGGCTTCCGAGATTACTTGGGAATAGTCCAACGCTCCAGCCCCAGCCATGCTTGTAATGAGGGGACTGGGGGATCAAAAGCATTTTTAAAATGGCCTTGCTAATCAATCATCAACAATTGGGTAAATTAAGCCCTGCAGTCTTTCCTTTTGCGAGCGAGGGATCTGCCGGACGTGTCTTTAATGAGCAGATTCCTATCCCTTTAATATTCCTTAATACCTTTCTAGAGGAAATGAACCTCAGGGAGACTTTGTTGGTGGAATGAGAGGAATGCAGATAACTGCTGGCCTCTGCTTTCTCGCATGCAGAGCTGAGAAACCCCGGCTGGACAAGGGATGCTGGGTTTCACGGCAGGGCCATTTCCTTCCAAAGATCCTGATAACACTCCTGATAGCTCCTCTGGCCAGTGCCATTGCCAAAAGCAGGCTTTTTCCTCCTCATTGCCAAGCTAAGACCTGTCCTTACTCACCTCTTCCGAGGATCACGCCCATCTGTGGCTCTAAGGATCACGTCCATCTGTCGTGAAGGCTTGTTTTCTAAAGCCCATCAGGAAGATGGGCACGTTACTCCCAAGGTAATGGACCCAGAAGCAGATTCCTGTTAAATATTAACATGCAAGAGGCAATGCAAATATCGCAGGAAGGCAAGGAAGCTTGGATCATCCTGGGACTTTATTAGGACTGCTGATATTTTTTACCTTTTCCATGGTATGAGGCATGGCTCATTTTCTAGGTCCCTCTGGGAGGCCTTTAATGAATCCCCTTGGGACATGGGAGATGCCCTCTCTGTGTCTTCCTCTCTTTCCGTGGCACATTGTACTTGTGGTCTTTTATTGTAGGTCTTAAGTGTGTTAGAAGGTCTTAGGAAGAGTTTTGTGGCCCATAGTAAGTCTTGGCTATGGGATAACGGGTTCTGCAGACCTTCTGTGCCCAGAGACATCTGTCACGCCATTGTGTCCCACCCTAGAAATCAAGACATCAGCAATTCTTGGCAGGTTTCAGACTATGAGGAACTTCTAAGCATGGAAATTGTACCAGTCTACTAATGGTACCCATCTACAAAGGGACAGGGCTTACGAGGAGACGTACACGGCAGCTGTGCTAAATTCAGGTGGCTGCAGAAGTGAATAATTTGGATGCTTTGGGCACTCACTAGAAGATCTTCAAATTATGTGATGGAAAACTATGTTGCTCCTACATATTAGGGTTACACTGGTCTAAACGTGGTGAGAAGACAATCAATCAGAGCCGGCGATACATTATGGAGCTGCTGTCCAGCCAGATGGTGCACACAATGTAGGCAGAGGATTTCAGGGAGATTTAACTTCTCCAAAGGGAGCCCATCTTGACAGTGTTTTACCTCTTAAGTGCGATGGCACAGCAATTAGCACATCCAGCATTCAGCACCCTGCTTTCCCCTTGGGAGCGGGGGCGGGAAGGAGGAGCAAATCCAAGTTGAAATGAAGAGTCTGGGCACTGCCAGGACCGCAACCGCACCGGGACCCGCTCCGCTCACCTGTCTTGAAGCCTCCATGGCACACGTTCCTCCTGCACAGACACCTAAAATAAAGGGGAATTTATGAGATTTTGTCCACAGGCAGCAAAAGCCGCTATCGATTACTGCAAGGCTCTTAAATGAGAGTAATTCACAACCCTCTTCAGTTTTGAAGGCAAGCTCTAATTTAATATCATTATGTCTTCATGCCCCCACACATTCCACTGTCTCATTCACTGAGCTTTTATTGGGCTCTGGATAATTTATGGCTAGATATGCTGCCTTTTATCTGACCTATTTTTAGCTATTCTTGCTTTTTACATTTTTTTTTTTCCCTGCCATCACAACTGGCAATTAAAGTAAAAAGGTTTAAAAAAAAATATACGATGAAGTTCCACCCAGCTTTAACCTTTATTTCTTCTCTTTTATGTGCTGGAGGATGCATTTGTTATTGCCACAGCATTTTGAGGACAGGAGTTTATGATAAAAACACTTCCCCCTGATTTTATTTGTTTCCTTTTTTCTTCATTTCAGTGAAGTCCAAAGCATATGACTTTGTCCCAAAACCTCCACCAATGACCCTGCCTGGGTTGCACAGCTGCTGAGTACTCCCAGGTTCCTCCAGTTTCCCTCTGTAACTGAGGTCCAGAAACTTTCGGGGCCTTTTCCTACAGGGATTCAAGTGTCCTCAGTCCTCAACAGCTTCAAAGGAGGTTGTTCATGGGCACCCCTCAGGTTTGGACCCCGAAGTTTTCAAAGCTCTTTGGTACAGAGAGAAAAACAGGGGCAGCTTTTACCTGGGGGTATTTTTTTTTTTTTTTAATAAAAGGTTTGTTTTCTAATAATATAAATAATATTTTGTTTTTATAATTTATCTGTAGTAATAGAATACGTACTGTACATAATTTTATTTATAACTGAGGTGTTACTATTTAAATTTTGGACATTTTAATGTTTCAATCATTTTAATTATTTACCTGAAACAACTGGAGAAATTAAAGAAAGGTTTCCCACCTAGAAGACTGAAGATGTCCTTGTGCCCCTGAACCTTTGTTCACTTTTTCCAGTAATAACAGTTGATCTGCCTTTAAAAAAAAGAAATCAAACCACTCTAGGCAGCTATTTTTCATGATGTTAGGGTTAGAAATAAGGCCACATAACAGTGTAAATCAGTCCCACTGACTTCAAAGCTATTACTTCCTAAACTTTTTCCACTAAACAATTTGGTCCATGAAATCTCTCCCAGGGGAAGAGTTTGGCCCTTTGCTCCCAGGCGGTGGGGCTCGGGCGCTGCATCTCCATGAGTTCTCCTCTGCTCTCCAGGAACAAGCCAGGCTTTCCTTGGGCTGGGATGTCCAGCCGGCAGCTAGCGGGGTTGGTCAATGGAGAGAAGCGTGATGGTATTGCTGTGGCATTGCGGGGAGCGGGCTCCACTTCTGCCCAAGAGGATCACCCGAGGATGGACACACAGAGAAGAGCACTTGGCCATCAGCTAAGGGTACCACCTAACCCTTGCACTGCGAGACTTGCACACTATGGCTGGAGATGGATGTCGTCCGGAAACAAAATTTGCCACAGGACAGGGAGGTTTTGCTGACACCCAAGTCATCTGCAAGGATTTGGCATTTTTAGCAGAACTTATCCATGAGAAACTTTCCGGCATCTTGCCGTCATGCAGCTCTAGGCACTCAGAAACATTTTGTTTGGTTCAGGAATTTTAGAGCAGTTCCTCACTGCTCCCTTCCTTGGCTTTTCTGTTCACTCCCCACCTCTGAAAACTGAGGCAAAATCCCAAATTCTGGAATGTCTCACTTCAGGCTTCCCACATTAACTTGCAAAAAGTTCTGCTATTCTGATGCTTTCCTGCTGTCTTTAAGACAAATGTCATTATGTTGATATTTCCTCCATACAACAATTCCAGTTTCTTGACATATTTTTAGACATATTTTGTTCACAACTATTAGATCACTGTCATTTTTTTTCTGCTCTGCATTTCTGGTAAATATAAAATTACCTTGCTCAATTTATAAATGCATACATAGCATGGTATAACACTATAAATATTGCTTGTAATTAACTGTGATATTGATATAAATATCCAAGATGAATAGAAGAGCATTAATTAGGTATACTGAGCATCTAGAGCTTCCAAAGTGCCAAAAACCTGTCGTTTGACTATCCCCAAAGTTTCGACGAGCCATGGTTTGAGTCCTCCAGAGGTGGCTGCCCCGTGCCATGGCTCGATCCCGCTGGATGTGCCAAGTGTCCCGCGGGGATTCCTCGTTCATCCCAGCTTTGCAGAGGAAGACGATGGATGATGCGTTGGTGTTCTGTATTAGAGCCGCACAGATTCGGCAGCCGCATTCCTACATGTAACAATCACGACAGTGCCACTAACGAGAACCAACAATCATAAGGCAGATTTCCCCTCTCCTCAGCCAACACGAAAAATCATAAGACTGGATTTGGAAAAAAACCACAGGGTTTTAAAAACCATGCGTGTTAGTTGTTTTCACAGAAGAGTTTTGTTCAAGCAGCTTTCTCCAGTCACGAGGGAAAGAAACTTTTTTTTTTTTTTTAATTTAAGAAAGAAAAAATTTCTTAAACTGCTGAATAATCGCCAGGCTCCAGGAGCTGGGGCTTTTGAGTAGATACTACAAGAGGGCATGGGTAGAAGAAGGTAAATTATGTAGGATGTGATTAAGCAACATTGCAGGTCTCTAACTACTCTACACACAGAAGATAATAACAAAAAAATTTCTAACATAAACACTCTAATCCCACAACACTAAAGTATGAAGAGGAAAATATGTGGCAACAGTTTACTCTTGTGTCTGCCTGCTTATTGTGCTTGCCTGGTTGCGAGACACACTACGCAGGCTATTGTATCGGGCCTGCGCGCTCAACCCTCAGGCAAAATCTTGCCTAGCTGGAATATGCAGCAAAACCAGCATAAATAAATAATGTGCTTTTTAAAAAAATTACAACCTTAAACCATGTGATACTATCTGATTAGAACAGCCAAAAGCTGTATTTAAAGGAAAAGAAAAAGAAAAAAAAAAAAACATTTTGTCACTGGAGGCAAGAGGGAGTTGCTTTGGAGATCTTGTTAGGAGGGAGAAGCTGCCCAGCAGCGGCGGCGATCACGGCAATCTGCATTCTGCAGAAAACTCATAGATATATAAAAGGGAGTGAAAAAGTGGTATGCACCTCGCGTCGTCAGAAGGGCTCTTTTAGGTTCTATGGTGCTTGCATGCTAGGTTATATGGACTTTTTAGTACATATGGTGCTTGTCCACTAGATTATACAGGGTTTTTTAGTATATATGGTGCTTTCCTGCTTGGTTATACAGGTTTTTTTAGTACATATAGTGCTTTCCTGCTAGGTTATACAGGCTCTTTTAGGATACATCATGCTTGCCCGCTAGGTTATAGGGGCTTTTTGAGGATACACGGTGCTCGCCCGCTGCGTTATGCAGAGGTGCAGGGGGGAGCGAAGCTGTTGCACTCCAGCATCACCCAGAGACGGTGGTACCCAGAACGGTAGAATTCCAGCCGTGGGTGGTACGCCGGGTCCACGCCTGCCACCTGCCCCAAAAGCACATTTTTGGGTGCTCCAGCGGGCAGGGCAGGCTGGTGGGAGGTGCTGGGGTGGAGAAAACGGAGCGGTTTGGGTTCGTGCCGTATGCAAGAGGCAGGCTCGCCCCTCCATGTGCAGCTGGGCTGGGAGACTTGTGAGCAGCGTTTTTTCCTAGAAATCAGACCAGGTCAGGTAACGTCAGGGGCGGGAGGAAGGTCAGACTGCGCTCACCACTGTGATAACCGCGCACGTGCTCTGCAGGGGCGGGGGGTCTTCCCCCTTGCACCCTGTGCCAGCCTCTCTCGGTGGGGTTCACCACAGCCCATAAACTAACAGGATGTTTTATCACTTTTTAATTAACAATGCACTTGTATACAATGTACTTGGATACCTAAGAAACAGTATAAATAATAAATGCAAACAGCAGCAATTTATCAGTGCAGCGGGGTTTAGCTGGATCGGTATCGATCCGTCTTTATAACTACATGTTCTTACAGGCAAAAGATAATACATTTCTTATTCACAGAATGGTTAATTACTGCTTAAAATAAATCGATACTAACTGGCCAAGCAATATAACCCATTAGTTGTGTTTAAAATAAATTAGTCAATGTGATTTTCTCAGAACTGATTTTGGGGGGTTATTTACATTTCTAGGTGTTATTAATTTGCGTCAAAGAAATCTTTGGCACTGATAATAAGCACTTCATTAACTAATTAAGCTTATAAAGCAGCTCAGTGACTGCTATAGTTCATTGAAAGTTCAGATTTAAGCTGACCAGAAATGCAATTCTTTTAAAATTTGAAGTGAATCAATCAATCAGTTAATAAGGAAAAAAACTTGCTGAAGAAAGCATTTGTTTCAGCTGGGAACGAAGGGGGGGGGGGGTTGACTTTGTGAGATTTTAAACACTTGTAAAAGATAAAATTGAGGCAATGTTAAAAACAAGAAACTATTTGTAAGTGAATTATTTTTTCTTGATTTTTATAATCCTGAAATGAAAACCTCAGACTTTATTGAAAATAATTCCTACAGGCTCTTTTTTTTTTATTATTTTTGGGCAATTCAACAAAAGCTGACGCAAATCTGCACGGCATTTCTGGATAGCTGAATTCCCTTTTTTTTCTAAAAAAACATTTGGCTAAAAAAACTAGCACTGCAATTTAGACTTGTTTGAATAAGAGAGAGGAGAACCTCGTGTTCCTTCCTCCTAAAGTCTCCCCGTGCTTTGTGCTGAGGATATTATTAGGACATTGCTGTCCTAATAATATATCCCAAACTGAGCTCAGGGCCTCACTGAGCCCCTTTGCAAAGGAAGACTTTCTTCAAAGCACCTCTAAAGCTCAGAAAAAGGCTTGAATTGAGGGGGAGGAGAGGATGAGACCCGTCCCACCGCAGAGCCGCGGCAGAGCCACGCGCTCCCGACACGGATGAGGTGCACCTCGCCTAACATCAGATATCCGCAAGCTGCCGTGTGTCTCTGACCCCTTCGCCCCAGGCTCCCTTTATGATCAGTGAAGAAAAATAGACACTTTTAGGCTGAGTTTTTTCTGCCCTAAATTGGGTGATAGGTTGAGGAGGAGAAGAAAGTCCCACTGGGCTTGTTGAGCATAAGGGCAGCCCAGGGTGACCAGTTTTGGTGGAAACACCAGCACTTGGCTGGGTGACCCCCACTCATAACACTAATATCTTTGGCGCTGTCCAAGTTTGCTCCTGCATAGAAATGACCGTGCTCAGCTTTACTGGCAAGACTACTCGCACTGAGCTCAGCGGGGATCGCATCTGGGAATAACTCGTCCAACTTCAGCTCTCCATGGGACTGAGATGTGGTGCTCACCACCTTCAGTGCCACCACTTCTGCAGGTCACGCGGTGGAGGCGGGCAGCACCCTGCTTAATCTTGTCGAGTTTTCTGGAAATTTATGCTACTGCAGTGTAAGAGCCCGTTTCTGCTCTCCCTTGATGCGTGAGGAATGACTCCATCAAGAAACCACAAACCGGGTCCCGCTCTTCCAGAAGTATTTGGTTATTTCACGCCAGGTGACACACAGAGCCCTGGGTCAGAGGAAAGGAATGGTTGTTCGGCATCTCATGTCAGCACCAGGGAAGAGTCTGGGGATGGAAGAGGAAACCCATAGCCAAACTGCAGGTGAGGTTATGGTGTCTGGTCTGCTCTTCTCCATGCTTGGGACCAGGAGCAGCAGATGGAGCAGCTGTTTTTCAGCCCGTCTCTTCTGCCCGCTCAGGCCTTTTATCTGGGAATGCCTTCAACAAGCTCGTAACCTCTGGATGAGTTACAGTCTATCAGCTAGAAAAACATCCAGAAGTGATTTAAAGGCTTCGCGCACAGGTCATAAGGAAGCACTTTCACCGGTTAATCACTCACACTGTTAAAAACTGTGCCTTATTTCTGCTTCCAATTTTTCTCGCGCTAGATCTCACCCTCTGGTCACTGCCCCAGCAAGGTTACAGAGCTACCTGTTCTCAGAAATCTGTTCCTTACACAGATACTGGCAGACATTAAATATTAAGATATTAAATGCCTTTTAATTTTCTGTTGGATAAGCCAAGTGAACCAAACAACTTAATTCTTCACTCCTATTATCAAGCAGATGGCTGCTCACAAACAGTCTCAGAGGCTTAGTTTTGGTCCTCTCCCATGGCCTAGAGGCACATTCAGCACTCTTATGGGTTGGCAAATGGCTGGAGCCCTGGGGTCTTGTACATCAATGAAGATTTTGAACCCCAAGTAGGATGAAGGACATATGCCTTTGTTTTCACAGCCAACCAGAAACTTGAGGTTTTTCATCTAAAAGATTAGCAAAAGAAGCAGAAGATCCCAGGTTAGGAGCCATTTTCCAGCTTGTCCATCTTAACTGGAAGATCCCAAGTACAGCAACCTTTGAGACACGCTGTGATTGATGTTCTTCTTCAGGTTTCACCACGCAACCTCAGGACTAGACCATCCGGAAACATCTTCTGTAGCACCTTGACAACCTGTTGATCCAGCACTGCCTTGGTGGTGCATCCTAGTGTCGTGGTTTAACCTAGGAACCCCCAAAATGTGACACAGCCCTTTCCATGGGGCTGTGAAAGGGAAATGTAAGATGGGTGGTTTGCAACCACAAACAATGCTCGTGACATGAAAGCAAGAACTGACTTTTAAAGGCAGGCATGGAGCTAAAGAGGCTGAAAACCCTGGCTTGTCCTAACTCACCAAGGAGGCAGCCGTGTTTCTGTGCCGCATTGCACCGAACTCTGTAGCAGATGGTCGAGAAGGCGGTGTCTGGCTGCCCTCGGTTCGAGCAACCTCCCAAAGTGCTTTCCTCTGTAATTCCCTGAATGGCTGCACAATCAGCACTGCCTTAGCAGGTGGTGGACTGGTAAACAGAGCACTTGGACATTGCCTAGTGATGCCCTGACGCATGCTCCAGAGTCCTGCTTTTTGTACAAATATCTTGTTTTGCTCAAGTTTCTAAAGCGAAAAGAAATACTTCAGCTTCTGTTTTGCAACAGTGGCCGAAGGGACACTCAGACCCTTCAGTCCACGGTTGCTTCTCTGGGTTTTGTGCCCCTGCACAATCCCTGGTAGTGTCTAGACAAGAAATTGCAGTGCTCTTGCAAATTAATTCTTGAAGTATGTGAGATAATGAGTGTCTTTGTGAACACGAATCCCAGACATTCCTCAAACATTTGTTCCAGGACACAAAGGTTGTGCTGCTTGGGTGAGGTTGAACCATCAGAGAAAATGCGAGTGCCCGTGTCTCTGTGTGCGCTGCAGTACACGCACAGTTGGAAACTGCGCCATGTTGTTCTGCAAGAGCACCCGAGGTTGAGGCGGGAGCCCGGGTAGGAGGGAATCTCCCCTCTGCTCTGGAGGACGAAACCAAGGGCCAAGGAAAGGGATAGGATCAAAGCAGTGGTGAGGATCCACCTGAGCATCCTCCCCTGCAGAGACGGTCCTAAGGCGCTGACCCCACAGCCTGGCTGCATTTAAGAAGCAGCATCTCTGACCTGGCCAAAAAGGAACAAGTGGATGAATAAGAGAAAGAGACTAGCCCAATCTGCGTAGTCCTGGGACAGGCTCACATCCAAAGATCATCTATTCCCAGACTGGGGCGCGGACTGAGATACAGGGTTCTGGTTTGAGCTGCTCTCAAGCAGAGACGTCAGGCATGCTGGCTAAAGGCTTTCATTTTTTTACTGCAATGCCACCGCCTGCCAAATCGGCTGAGCTGGGAAAACAATCTATAATTGACTACAGAAGCATGAGGTTATAATGATTTACCCTTTTTCTGAAGCATGCACATAACCTGTGCCAATTAGCCAAAAGTTAGAAAGATTTTTAATGACAATACACCCAGAGGGAGGAGGCACTTGGGTGGGGTCGGGGGGAGTTGTGACTGCAAATTACCATAATCTGAGTTGCAAGTCATAGGAGCTTGAGGTCTAATGATGCAAAGAGGAGAAGGTACAGTGAATAGATTTGCTCATGGATGAGCGTGAAGCACACGGCTTCCCAATTGGAAATGGGAGGCAGCGTGGCACAGACTGGAGCTGGTAAGTGGGGTTTTGCACCCCTCTTTCCTTACCGTCACACAGCACCTACACAGGACGTTGTGGTTCACGGCAAGCAGAAGCAGAGATAGTGATGGGCATCTGCCCTCTCCCATGGGAAAGCACGGGGCTGGTGGCTGAGACTTGGGCCAGTGTCACGGCGAGCCCTGCGCTGGGATGAGCCCAGCTGGCCCCAGGGAGCAGCTCCATCACAGCAGCAGCCAAACAGAGCTTCTTCTGCAGGGGAGACGTGAACAACTCTTCTCCACCCAACCCGAAGGGGTGAAGTAGCCTGGAGCGAGTATTCCCGTGTCGAACACAGATACAGGCCCAAGGAAATTACTTGCAAGTGCTAACCCACCTGCATTTTCCTGGGACCCGGGGAGGAGACAAAGGTCCTGCTCCTCCTCCCATCCCTCCCGCTTCTCCTTCCCTCCCTCCCTCCCAGCTCTGCTCTCCTGCCTCTTCCCTTGTGGCTGCTGAACCCCACTGTGAGCGGCTTCAGACAGAAAACTAACTGCGCCAGGAAAAAACACAGGAATAGTTTTCTTCCAACGTCATGAGTTGAACTGGCTCAGGCAAACCTCGAAGAGTGGCCGGGCCATGAAGGCAGGATCTGGGCTGCCCGGTGTGAACAGTGGCAGACGATCAGGTGCCCACAAAACCTCCTGGAGATTCGCTGTTGGCATGATTTCAGGGCAGGGAGGGAAGGAGTCAGGTGTATGCCAGAAAGCACGTGGGCTCAGCTTATTGGAGCCTGACTTATACTTCTTCCTCGGATGCTATTGCTAAAGAATGCTGCAAAAAAGCAGTTGGAGACCTTTGTTACAAAGGTCTGAACAGATCCCTGAGTCACTTTGTGCAGTAAGTGTGAGAGACAACCTGTCTACTCCAATGCCTCTCAGATCCCACTATGCTGAACAGCCATTTAAATCAATGGTCTTAGCTGGGTATTGATTTGGCCCGGTGGGTGTAAATCTGACCTTGACCCTCTTTAATCCTCATGCATTAGATACAACTTCATCAGCACAGAGCAAAGACTCAGAGGGCGGACTTTGGGAGCCTGGGTTTGACAGCGTGTGCCGCATTCTCCACTTTTTGGATCCAGCTGTACTGAAAACAAAAATCACAGTTTTGCATTTTAGATGTTCACAGGCTGCATCTATATATATGTAATAAGTAAAATATATAACAAATATTGCAATATATTCAGACTGGGGTGCATAAAAAGAGTGATTCCAGCTTCTGGCCCACAAATATTGCAATATATTCAGACTGGGGTGCATAAAAAGAGTGATTCCAGCTTCTGGCCCATCCTGACCACCACATTAAGAAAGCTGCAGAAGAAGGATAGATTAAATACAAGTGCAGGATCCTGACAGCATGCAAGGTTGTGAGAAGAGTTTTGTGCGTTTGCGGAATGCACCACGCTCCCCACTTGGCCACGGCAGTCATTGCCGCCTCTGGCAGAGCTGACGCGGTCTTACAGAGCGGATGACACAACGTGTGGACAAGGAAGGGGAAAACATCTGATGCCTTGTTCTGCTCATGAAATCAGTCCAAGCTTAAAAAAAAAAGAGAAACCAAGCCAGCTACTCAGCTCAAGATAGGGAGCCCCCTCTTTCGCTCTCTTGGCTCTGCATGTTTTTTGCTCCACCTCTCCTGTTTACTATCATGTTGGGCACAAACATATCTGTTGCTAGGAGGAGTCCCAAACAAGATTAGCTATCTGGAGAGCCACAGCGGAGCAGGCTCAATGCAGAGATTGCTTCGGCTAGAAATGTAGGGCTGATGGGAGCGAGGACTCAGCACCAGATCCACGTGGAGGAGTCAGGCTCCGAGCAGCAACACCAAAACTGCAGCGTCAGTGAAGTCCGCAGCCCACGTTCCTGCAGTTCCCACGCAACCCACGGCGAGACTTGGTCCCCTGATGCTAAGCCTCGCAGAAGTCAGGTCGGCAGCAAGGAGCCTTCCAAGTTAGCCACGAGGGAACGGCCGCACAACAGCCTTGGGGAACTTTCCAAAAGGCCACATCTACGGAGCACAGCACAGAAATGCCTGGTCTGTGTTGAACGACCTCGCTCTGTGGACGGCGGCAGCAGCGGAGGAGTGAACTGCCTCGCCGCAGCTGGTATCCCTTGGGTCTCCACGCATCGAGCTAATTTCTCTCTGTTGGTACTGCCCTCCGGGCTTGCTCAGGGATCTTTGCATGGTGTGATGCCGTCAGTCCCGCCATGTGTCAGGCACATCTGGCTGCTCGGGCAGCCTGCCAGGGAAGGAGGACTGCACAGCACTAGCTTTCCTATGAGCATACGGGGTTTTGAATGCCCTGTTTCACGCAAGCCTATACATGGCCTCTTTGAGCACTGGGCAAATGCTCTAGGGGTGATGCTCTGGGTGATGATGGCCAGATCCTACCGGTGCTGATGTGGGAAGGATTTAGGACTCAGCCGGATGGAAATAATTCCCTTGACAGTAGGTTCAGGGGGAAAGCGCACTGAAGGGAAAGTAGGTAGCATGTCGCCTCTTCATTATCGCATGAAAGGAACTTTATATCATACCCCAGGGGGGGTTAAAGCCCTTTTGGAACACATTTGCACAAGTCTACAAGGGCTTCTGGCTACACATGGAGCAATCTGGGCTCACAGGGAGTGTATGTGTGCTCTGCCACGGCAGTGTGGTCTTGGCTTTTACGGGTGCCCAGCCGAACAGTGTAAGACGGACCTCACCTGGTATCGTGCTCCCCAGCTGCAAAAACCTTCTCTGGATTTCAAAGGCTACAGAAATTCCAGTCTCCATTCCAGCCATGTTTGTTTTCTTTGGGTCCCTCTCCCTAACTAATTAGCTGTTGTGTTTATTGGAAATAGGAGACACATTCCTGATGAACATGGAAATGCTGTGTTTAATGGAGCCCTTCGAGGAGGTTAGAGTGAGAGAATTTCTTGAACAAACAAGTCTCACACTGCACCATAATCTTCAAACTGAAATGAACCGCTGGCTCCCAATAGCAGTGGGGATTGTGACATGTGTAATTTGCATAAGACCTTCACTAAATAATCGTTAGGAGGCCAATGAATATAAAAGAGGCTTGGCTCTTATCAGGTTTGATCTTAGAAGCGCTCACAGGAAAAAATTGTTAAGCATCTACATGAGCAAAACTCTTTGTCTTCTTCAGTTCAATTGCTACTTTCATTTGTCTTTAATAATATGGTATTTGCTCACTCTTAGACAGCCGTTTGCAAGGCTGTTCAGATCCAAGGCTAATTTGCTCAGACACTTGGCTTTCCCAAAGTGATCACTAAAACTCCTGGTACACAGAGTACTTTTCTTGAATGTTAAAGCATTTAAAGCTTTATTTTTTTTCTTGTCCATGCCTCGAGTAAGTATTTTCACCTAGTCAGAGACAGCATAAAAACAAGCTAATATTTCGACTGGGGAATGTTTTACACCTCATTACGCAGGTGGAAACGACACAGGGGTAGAGCAGGGCCAGGTTATTTCCAGTAGGTCATTTTCTTGTTCCGGTCAGCCCTCAATTTAGGCCAGCCCTGCCTTGTAGAGGTATGTGCAACCACACCACTGGTTCTTGCCTATTTCTGGGGGCTGCTCCTGAGTTTGCATCATGCAAAGCCTGGAGCTATTTTCGATACAGTTTTGGCCACAGAGCAAAGGCAAGGGCTTTCCACGCACGGCCTCTTATGGGGACACCGGCTTGGAAATCCCACCAGAGAAAGATCTCACAGATGGGTCAAGGGTCTGTCTGACCTGAGATCGCCCACGGTATGAGCAAGGCTCGCCTGATATTTGCTGTATCTCAGCACACAAAGTTGAAAACCAGCCTGTGTCACGTCCCACCACATTTGACTCCCTGGGCATTTCTTCTTTGAACACCAGGGGATGGTCCGCAGCTGCAAATTAGACCGTGGGGTTTTTTTGCCAGAGGACATGAGGCCGCTTCTGAGTGGTAAATCTGTGGTTTGGGTTGTGGTTACCTAACAGCGGGTGTCTTTCTTCCTGCCTTGCTGTGAATGATGAGAAAGCCTCAAGCCAGAAGGGATCACTGCATTTTCTCCTTCAAGCTCCAGGATATGGCAGACCACATCTGTCTGAGGTCCAGCACCCAGGAACTGATGGCATCATCAGAAAATGATCTGCCTGGATCCAAGGAGATGGAGCCTGGTGCCCTCCTTGGAGCAGTTTACTACCTTCACAGTTAGGGGGAAAACACAAATCCTTTTTCCTGGCTGGAGTTTTTCTGGCTTTGCCCTCCGGCACCAGTTCTTGCTATGCCTTGCTCTGATAGATTAAAGACCCCTCTAGTACCTGGTTTGTTTTTTGGTTTTTTTTTTCCAAGAGAAGGTACTTGTATGCTATAATGTCCTCTCAATCTTCTTTCCGATAAGCTAAACAGCACAAGCTCTGTAAGTCTCCTGTAAGCCATTTCTTCCAGCCCTCGTATCATTTTTGTGGCTGTTTTTGGCACCTTCTTCAATTTTTCAACTTCCTTCTAAAAACGTGGGCATCAGAACAGTACTCCGTGTTCCAGCATCAGGCTCGTCAGCTCAGACGCTGTCTAATCAGCAGGACCATTTCCAGTGTCAGTGTCTCGGAGGAGGGAGAGGGGGAGGGAGGAGGAATCCCTGGCAGCAAGCTGTGCTTCATCAAGGCCCCTCTGCTGTGGGATTCACACTCTTTTCCCAGCTACAGAAATCAGCCTCTGTCAGAGCACATCTGTTTTCACAAGCTGTCTCCCAGAAGTGCAAGAAGACCTCGTCTTGTACCCTCCAGGACTCCTGCATGGGCCGCCCTGGGCTTCAGCTGGTTTTACGTTTGCTTCTGCATCGTGCAAACGTGCATACAGAAGGCTTGACGGCCACATTTCGCAAGCCTTAAAAATCAACGGTCTGCCCTAATCCAGCTCACCTCTCCCTCCTGGCTTTGTAAGAGGTAAGTCTGAACAACCGTGAGTCTCAGAATGCCGGCCTGAGGCACATCCCTGCCCGTCTGCATGGGGGCTGCACAGCTTACAACCGAACAAGAAGTTATTTATAGCAATTCCCACGTTCTCAGCAGCTTTTTCTTTTGAGGATGGTGTCGCCGTTGCTTCACTGCCCCTGTAACCACACCAGTTTGCAAACCATCCGGGTGCAATCCAGGCAGTATGGGAACAGACGACTGTTTGGTTGTTGGCATCCCTGTCTCCAGCAGGGAGGCAGGGAGTGCAAAGGTGCTGTTGCAAGCCATCTGCAGCGACAGCCTCTCCGTTTCTTACTGCTCAAGCAGGGCTTCTCGTTGCAGATGGACAAAATCACAAGGTCCTGTACTTTGCTTTTGGCCCCGCTGCACTTCTCCAGCTTCTCCGAAACTCTTGCACTCACACCCAGGAGCTAACCTCTCCACCAGGAGTCCTGATAAAATAGATGTCATTGATAAAGGCTCTTCCTTTTATTCCCTGGACCTAAGACTTCCAGGCTACCATGCAGAAAATCAGGGTCTCCACAGTGCTACATATTTAATCCGTGCATGAAAAGACAACCCACCCTGAAGGACAACCAGAGAAGTCCTCCCAGCACCATGCTAGTGGTTGCATGCACAGGCAAGACTGTATGGCTTTGCAAAGCAATAGATTACACCAGCAAAGCAAATGAAGTAATGTCTTATTATAAGAGCCAGGCTTTTCCAGTGCTTCCCCAGAATGGAAAACACTTTCAAATTTCGTTTCATGAACACCACCTTATTCATTAGTAAAGTCATGGATCACCTTCTACTGCCCACCATCAGACAGCCACTTTTCCATAAAAGCTTTTTTTTCACAGTGGTCTTATTCTTTCAATGCAGAAATAAGGCCTAAAATAGCATGTTTTGGAGTAAATTCTCTTCCCAGTTATGTGAATGTAAACTTTAGGTTTCTCCCCCTTGACACCTTTGCTATTCAGTCTATGTTTCCAATGGAGCAACCAAACCAAGTGGGGACTTTCAGCCCCAGGCCTGTGTGAAATGAAAGCTGTTGCTGAGACCTGTCAAGAGAGTCACACACTTCAGTGATTGCTAATCATGGAACAAATGAGTGAATACTTCAGATCCAGCCAGCTACTAGCATGGTCACCAAAGGAAACATTGAAGAAATAGACCAAAAATGGAAAAATCTTTGGGAATTAATCCAGATTTCGGTGCAGGTTTGATATACATAGTTGTGAGTGAAGGCTCTACCCATCAGAGCAATGTGAGATTTTCTTTTTTCCTCCCGTTTTCTCCATCTTTATGGCACTGAGGAAAGTGTCCCAGAGGGTTAGTACCCACAGGTGCTCTGGGAACAATAGCAGCCTGGGCTGAATTCAAGATATGCCCAGAAAAAAACATTACTCATTGCTGCTAGACATTTTTATGGACCTCCTCAACGTATCCCTCGAGTGTCTTACAAATATTAACACACGAATCCTTGTGCTTCCTTCCTCTAAGAGGCTGTTATTGCCCAGACTTTAAAAGTAAGGAAGCTAAGGCCGAGAGGTGAATAGGCTGGCCAAGATCACATAGGAAACGTGTGATCCTTGTGGTCTGGACACTCCTGACCAACAAAACCTTAACCTGGCTTCTTGCCCGCAGCGGATAAGAAAGCGGAAAGGTTGGAGTCACGCTTTTAAGGGAGAGTTTCCATCATGTCATGGAGAAGCAGCTTTACTGGCCTGTGCGTGGAGCAGCACGGGGCTGGTGTGTCACCGTCCCTGTAGAGGACGGTGGAACATGGACCCCATGGGCACGTGGCAGGATCAGAGCTCTCCCCGTGCAGGCGTCCCAAAGAAATTATCTTAGGAGTCTGGTGGAGAATTCTGCACTTTTATTTTATTTTTATTAGGACTATTATAAAGGCAGGTGCTTCCTATCCAGCTGGATAAAATTCAAGGGCAACCTAATAAACCCCTCTGCATACTCTACGATGGCTTTACTTCGTTTAAAACTGGCACCGGTTTAAACTTCAATATCTCGGACTCTGCTCCGGCTTCTTCCCTGAGATGACAGTGAAAATGGCAGCGCTTGGAGGAATTGCTGGCTGCAGCACAAACTCAGGCTGTATGATTTTCATTAGCATTAACGAGCATCAAGCAGCTGACGTCCTGCTTAGGAAAATGACTGTATCTCTAAGTATTTGTCCCAAATCGACGTACTAGCGGAACAACGGGCTCTGCAGCCCTGGCTTTCTCAGCTCTGCAAAGGGACTGAACTCTCCCAGGGTTTTCCTTCTTTTGGTCTGTTTTGGTGATGGTGACATTTGATAACAAGCTTGTGTACCATTTGGAGTCTGCTTTCCCAGCTCCCCCAGTCACGTCAGAAATCTATTTGGTTTTTCATTTTAAAAAGCCCATGGCTCCTGGAGCTCTAAACTGTATGCAAAATCTCTCTTTGGTTTTTAAGATGATTTTATGAGTCTCTCATCACTGCAAGGAACAGCCTGAAAAAGTGAAAAGCACTACACAGTCCAACCCCACGTAGCACAGCCAGCCGGGAAAAGCACCCCACGTATGTTTGTTTTTAAAAAAAAACCTTGATGGAGATGTTTTTTCCCCCAGTTAATCTCCAGATGCTGTGGGGCCTGACTTACAATTTTGGAGTGGTTCAAAGCTTCTGGGAGAAGGAAGCCAGGCCTGTGAATTGCCTTCTAGTGAAGTTGGGGAGATGACAGAAGGATGCTTCAGTTAAACGCCCAGCAGCGCAGGCAGGTCCCCTGTGCAGCGGCAGGAGCTGTTGCTCTGCCCGCGTCTGCAGGCTGGATACCTGCCCTCACCCCACGGCTGAGACAAGGATGCTCTGCTGACCCTGCAGCTCTCAGCCATCTGCCAGCCTCCTCCTGCACCGAAAAGCCCGTCCCTGCCCCACCGGCGTGCCCCATGGACCAAAGTCCTCAGGGCAGTCACTGCCTGCAGCTTGGCTGACGTTTCCCCCGTTGTAGGAGGAGGTACCAAGGAGATAACTGGAACAAGTGGGAGAGAAAGGGAGGTGGGTTCATCTTCCCTTGTGGCCCCACTCTGGCCACCATCAAGCTTGGTCCACCAAGCTTGCATGTTCTGCTGCACGCATTCAGGGGTCCCAGAAGTTTGTTAATTGAGCTGAATTGAGTGAATTTATTACTGCGCATCAGTGAAAAATCAAAGAACTGCTTAACTGAGAGCTGTGTGAGCTCTCACCCCGCTTTGCGGTCAGCAAAAGTCAGCAGAAGTTCCCTCTGCCCATCCCGTCATCGCCGTCAGCCCTTGCGTCACCCTCAGGGTGAGGGGTGATTCATGGTCTCCACCACGCTCCATCACCACTACATCTCCAGAGAAAACCTGCTGAGCTCTGCGGGTCTGGCGCGGTTGGTGTTCGCAGCTCATCTCCGCCAGCGGCCGCTGACATTAGTTTTCACTGGCAGCCATAGCTCACACTGGAGTCCGGAGAAATGAGGCCATTGCACCTTTCAAAGCAGTGTGGTAACTGCGGGGACGGTTTTATTCTCTCTGTAGCCAAGTGAGCAAGAGGCAATAAATAACATCTCCATCCAGGGAAAAGGCAGACGTTATATGTAACGGGGGAATCCAGCCACGGTGGTGAGTAGAAGGACTGGCTTCTAAGGAGAGACTGGAGAGATGAATAATAACATATATATCTTAGCTAAATGACAGTCATGAGAGGCAGAACTTGAATCTATATGTTTTTCAAGAGCATATCCTAAGATGAAGAATATTTAGTGACAGGCCAAGGGGACAGCAGTCAAGAAACTGATGGTTTTTCAATCTGTCTTAGTAAGAAAAATAAAGTCCATGTAGATATACTGGAAGTGATAAACGCCAAGTAAGGAAATGCCTGGAGAGTCTGAACACAGACAAAGCAGCCAGGATGGAAACAGTAAGTTTGCCTTCGTGGTGAGTGGCAGGGGATGGCTTATCACAGGGTTTTAATCATTCATGTTGAAGTAGTACCAAAGAAACAACCAATACCAGACCAGAATACCAGGTTGTATACATCCTGCAAGGTCTTCCCTGCACTGAAAATTGGTAGTTTAAGGTATTGAATGAAAGGCGAGGGATGGAGACAGGCAGACACCAGCATCTTACGAGGGAGGACCAGGCAGCTCTTGCACTGCAGCAGGCAGTGGGCTTTGCTGTCAAGCCCTGGGTGAGGAATTTAGAGGGCAAAAAATTATTTGCTTGGGCAGATCTCCTTCCTCCTGACAGTGAGAGGGAGCAGGGAAGATATTTGTATGATAATCTGAGAAGGAAGGACCAGCATGTCCATTGTGATGACATACCGTCCTGGTTTCGGCTGGGATAGACTTAATTTTCTTTCTAGTAGCTGGTATGGTGCTATGTTTTGGGTTCAGTATGAGAAGAATGTTGATAACACACTGATGTTTTCAGTTGTTGCTAAGTAGTGTTTAGACTAAGTCAAGGATTTTTCAGCTTCTGATGCCCAGCCAGCAAGAAGGCTGGAGGGGCACAAGGAGTTGGGAGGGGACACAGCCAGGACAGCTGACCCAAACTGGCCAGAGGGGTATTCCATACCGTGTGACGTCATGTCCAGTATATAAACTGGGGGGAGCTGGCCGGGGGTGATCGCTGCTCGGGAACTGACTGGGCATCGGTGGGCAAGTGGTGAGCAACTGCATTGTGCATCACTCGTTCTGTATATTCCAATCCTTTTATTAGTATTGTCATTATTAGTTTCCTTCTTTCTGTTCTATTAAACTGATCTTACCTCAGCCCACGAGTTTTACCTTTTTTTTTTTCCAGATTCTCTCCCCCATCCCACCGGGTGGAAGTGAGTGAGCGGCTGCGTGGTGCTTAGCTGCTGGCCTGGGTTAAACCACGACACTAAGTCAGGTCAGAACAGTCATGAAGACAAAGTAACTTAGTTTTAACTTTCCCAAATAATATGGAGAGGATGTGTGTCTTCTTTGAATGCTTCTAGTGCAGTCTGAGACAACGGGGATCCTTAATTCCAGGCTGGGCTACACAGGAACTGCACCCTCTGCAGTTCTCAGCATGGAACTTGTCAGGGTCTGGTCAAGTAACTATGGTTCTGGAGCGAATACTGTATTTAAAAAAATTTAGTGTTGGATAGAATATTATATTTAAAAAAATTAACAGACGTGGCCTTCTCTGTGCAATGGAAAACCAGTAGGTTTAGCTTCCTTGTTTTCATAAATCTCATTTGATTGAAACTTGATTTTCCTAAAGGGACAGCATACCACCACAAAACCCTAAGTTGGCATTTACAAGGCTTTTATAACTGAATTTTTCCAGGGTAGTTCGTTTTGGGCTTTTTACTCCCCAAAAGAAAAATGTTATTTGGAATTGCTGATTATTTCTTGAGCTTATGATTAACACAGAATTATGCACTTGGCACTACGTAAATTATATGCCATGTCCCTTAATCGCTCCTCCTTGTTGCTGTGTGCTTTGTTGCAGCATAGCGAAGACTATGGGCACAGCTGGAAAAGTTTGGAGAGTTGTTCACAGGGTTCATTATAGTCATTTTAAGAATATGAAAATAGATAGGTATCTCTTTTTCCCTATTCTTGGAAGCTTTCCACAATTTCTATCATCACATAGCTCCCCACCATCATTTCCAGCTTATTTTTGTTTTTTCCATTAGTTGCAGTAGCTGTGACTTGAACATTTACTTGCCAGTACAAAGGAACCTTTCTTACACAGCACTTTAAAAAAATGACAAAAAACTTTGGCTATGTGGTTTTTATAGCAATTTAGAAAAACCTGTTCTTTAAAAACAGAAATAAGTTTTTGATCTCCTCTTCGGCAGGGTGCACTCCTCTGATGAAATACAACTGTGTGCTCCATGATTTTCTCTTACATGAGTTAACTAACCTGATGTTACAGTATAAATAACGGATATCCCCTATGCATCTGGCATGTATGAGCACTGCCTTTTTAATTGGGTACACACTGGCATGTATAGAAATGTTTTATTAACACAGCAGCTCTTTTCTTGTGTCCCATTAAATTAATTAGAAAATTGCAGAATATTTAACTAAAATACCTAGCTTACCTCCAAACTGCAATGTACGCTTGCGTGTTCGCATTGCTAGTGTATCCGTGGTTGCATGGCACGGCATATTCTGCTGTTGAATCCCACATGGCAAGTCACAAATTAATCTCTCCAAGTCTTTTTTTTTTTTTTTTTTTTTTGTCTTTTTTTTTATTCCAAACAAAAAAACTGCCATGGTTTCAAAAAATTGTGTTTGAATTATGATGCCAGATGTAGACATACCCAGCTTATGATACACTGTAAAAAAAACCAAAGGAATTCAGTTAGCTATCCCAACTCTCTTCCATTGTTTATCTCAACCCAGCTAGCAATTCGTAATGTATTATTTAAAACATGGTATCGCAGTAAGCGATACCTACTCCTGTGCAGTACAAGGTTTGCTCTCCTTATTTCACAACTAATGACCACCACGGTATTATCATCAGGGTATAGGGAGTTGTGACTCTAAGCACCCCAGTCACAATCATCTCACCCGTGTTTAGCTCTTCAGTCAAAGCCGGTGAAATTATGGTCTCTAATCATATCGTGAAATGTATTAATTATGAAATATTGCCTTTCTAGCTTTAGAGAATTGCAGCGGGAGAAACTGTACAGGCAGAGTCAGAGGAATGAAACCGTGTAACGGAACGCTTATTACAAAGGCTAACAGAAAAGAGAGATGGAAACTATTTCCATCCGCACGTGATGCGGTGGGGACGTGCCGTCAGCAGCGAGCTCAAGCACGGACTTCTACAGCCCCGCTCCGGCAGACGGAGGAGCACG
Organism: Aquila spilogaster; assembly: GCA_024606505.1. NCBI lineage: Eukaryota > Metazoa > Chordata > Aves > Accipitriformes > Accipitridae > Aquila > Aquila spilogaster. The sequence goes on from JANHGO010008153.1 coordinate 41,661, forward strand.
GCAGCACTGGCGGCACCCGCAGAAGTCCGCAGCGTCGGTAACGGGGCAGGCAAGGTGTGGTGCGCGATGGGGGGCGAGTTACGAGTCTCCCGAGTCGGTTGTTAGTTGTGATGCCGAAACAGCTAACGCCGTCCTGATGGTAACAATACTGAATTGTGTTCCTCCGCTATTTCGTCGTTACTTTTCTTTCCTAACGGTTGCCATTCTGCAAGTCCGGGGTGAACTTCTCCTTTAATCATCAAATGCTTTCCAGTAGCACAGCTGAACCTGAAGGTGGGTTAACCTGCCTACCGGTTAGCTGTTCAAGCCCTAGAGGTCTGCAGCTGAACTAGCCACCAGCTACGGTTCCTATATTGCCCACGGAACGAAATAAGCACTTTCAGGATGAGTCATCTGATGTATTTTGCGTTGTAGGTAAGAAAGATCGCACTGTGGGAACGCCTGGCTGGTCAGAGGAGAGCTGCTCTCCCTGACCTAAGGAACAGTGCACGGGGTATCTCCTCGACAGTCGTACACGTAACCACGCTGCATTTCATTATTCTTGGAATGGCTTTTAGTCAGGTTTAAGCACACTCAAAAATATGCAAGGGCCTGATTACGGTCCAGTAATATGCATCCGTCATGTTCATGGGGAGAAGTTTCTCTTGGCAAGTGTTTAAAAAACTTCAGAGGCAAACAACATGGGTGTGGGCAAGGGGCAGAGGCTCAGAAATTCTCTTTGAACTTCTCACATCATTGTTATTGCATCAAGGATATGTGTAGCACAGGAACACTGCCTGAAGCACAAAATGTTACCATTACTGCGGCTCTTCTTGCTCTGATGGTGTAACTCAGGATCCATTACACCTCGTATTCATTTTCTGTTATGCAGTTAGAAGAAGCACACTCACACTTACACTCAACAAGTACATAAAATAAATTAGAAAATACCCACATTAACAAGCAGACTGAGTTAACATCACTGGAACAAACTCTGGAAATGAACTAGTTATTCAGTACTTGTTCTCAATGCCATAATAAAAGTTCCAAACCTGAACAGTTCACCCGAATTTCCTTTGTCCAGCAGCGTTGTATGTCAGACATGAACTGAGCCAGATGAAGATAAAGGCACTGGCAGCACGCGTGAGGCAACTGTGTCATCCCGTGATACGCTGATTTTTAACAGCAGGGTAGACGTTTCACACCAGACCACAGCAGGAACATTTATTCTTAGTAAACGCATGTGCAGCTGATGGTGACCTTTGATAAAGTTTTACTGCGTACTGCAGTAGACTTTTAATTACATTATTATTGATAGACACCCGTTTTCCAAGGAAACGTTCGTAATCTGGCAAGGGAGCCCCAGAGGTTTCTACGAGCACCCGAAGAGCAAAAGGACGACTAGGGAAGATGTGGCCCCCCCCGCTACATGCGGAGTGGGGGGCGGCTGGTGACAGAGGCAGGGCCGAGGCACCCCCACCTTTCTTCGCCCCAGACGTCACTGGTAAGACTGGGCTGCAGGAACCCCAGGTTCCCGAGAGCAGGGGGAGGTCTGCCGCAGGGCCGGCGCGCCCCTCCTCGGCGCGGGGACCCGCTCAGGGCGCGCTCAGACGCCGTGGACCTTCGCTCGCCCGTGGGCTTGGCGGGGTTGAAGGCAGGAGCGTGGGGGGAGCCGGCAGACGTCGGCGTGACGGGGGGGCCGGAGCAGCTCGCGTGCGAGGGGAGAGCCGGGAACGCTCGGGAACGCTCAGCCCGGAGCGGGGGGGTCACGTCAACGGGAATGGATGCCCGACCGGAGGGGACGGAGAAGCGGGAGCCGGGCTCGTCCCGGCGGAGCCTGCTGGCAGGACAAGAGGCAACGGGCACAAATGAGAAACCTCAAATCCCATCTGAACGCAAGAAGAACGCCTTTACCGCGAGATTGGTGAGACGCGGGCGCAGGTTGCCCGGCGAGGCTGAATCTCTTCCACCCTTGAGGACATCCAGCACGTGACGGGACGGAGCCCTGCGCTCTAGGTGGCTTCGAGCAGGGCTTGGGTTAGATGATGGGAAGGGGTCTCTGCCCACCTCAACCGCTCCACGATCCTGCAATACTGCTCCGAGTAGCTGAAAAGTACCACTATACGTGCGCACCATTTTGCTGCTCTCCTCGCTTATTTTGCATTTTTAAAACGTGGCTACCTCCAGTATTCGAAGCTCTGACCCATGCCGTATTTTCTCTTTGCACGTTAATTCCAGATCAACAATTCCATTGCAGCAACACGCATCACATAACAAATACCAAATATCTTTGAAATATTTTATTTTTTGTGCATCCAACCCACCTGTAGCCATTCCACAGCGCTGTGCTGCATCCACCAGGCACGTACCTGACACCTTAGAAAAAAAAAAATGGCACTGACTCAGCAAGAAGGTTGCATTTGTCCAGTCCCTACCTGTCAGAATAAAAGTGGCTAAACGTCCAGCAGCCCCCCTGACCTGAAGAAAAGCTCCGTGTATTACCTGGGGAAGGCAAGCCACAATTTAGGAACAATAGTGCTGTGGTTGAAAAGAGTCAAGTGAGTTGAAAAGGTATTGTATACATACTACATATTTCTCAAAGCTACGTATTTTTCCTCATATATTATGGCCTTTCCTGCATTGTGAAATGAAAGGTCTTGCCCAAAATTCACGGGTTAGTGAAAGACTCACAGCCATAAACCAGATGTCTCTACTTTGAACGTTTAACATCCAGATCACTTGTCTAGGGTTTAGGATGGTCACTTTGGACTATTTGCGCTAAAGCTTTGGATTTATTTTTTAAAGTCTGTATTTATTTATGGCTTCAAAATGCTAATCTTTTAATACAGAAATCCTCTATTTCCCAAAACATTTATCAATTTCACAGGTTCAAAAATCACTGCTGTTATGTCTTCAGTAACTCAAAAGATTTTTCATAGATTTTATTATTACTTTGATGATTTTTATTTTTTTTACAAGACAGATCTAGTATGTGCTAAGGGTTTTTTTTAGAAATGCTTCTGTGGACTGTAAGAGGAACTGGAAGCCGTTCCTAAGTTGTATGAGGTGTTTGGCTCAGGTTTGTATTTGCTGAAGGCAGTATACCAAAGTTTCTGAGAAGGAATACAACTTTCCTTAAATTAAATACAGAAATAGCTAGGTACAGTGTGGGAAACATTTATTTTGATAGACTCAGGGGGACATCATGCTCTTGTGGTTTTAAAACAAAACTTCAACCCTAAGATTAAAAATATAAACACTGTGGCCAGGGTTGTGTTCCCCACAGAAATCCCATAGGTGGCATCACAGCATAAGTTTAATTACATTCCAGCTGCTTTTAATTTAGAAGGAATGCAGCTGGTTTGGGACTTTTTTTCCTTTTTTTTTTTTTTTTTTTTTAAAGATAGTGCTTTTCTACAGCTTCAGCTCTATCTTCTGTGCCACTTTATTCTCAAAATCAAATCTGCACAGGCCTCGTAAGTCTCTCTTGCTTTACATAAACTTACTTTCTCCTGCAGATGCCCGTCGGGAAGTATTCAGGACTGCCCCAAGAATGTAATTTTCTGGTATTTAAACTGGCATGTCACTTTTGAATGGTTTTTGAGAAGCATACCTGATATCACGGACATGTATGGATGTATTAAATTGCTGGCATGGAACTGAGCCAAATCCCTAACCACAATTTTTTTGTCACTAGCAATCTACAAAGTTCATTTAACTGGGCATTTCAAGAGGCTAATCAGACATAGACCCACACACACACACACACACACTCTCAAGGTTTCAACCCTTGAGAACAAAGAAGTGAATATTTCTAAGATTTTTTTTAAGAAACCCCCAGTTGTTGAAGGCACTCGTGTGCACAGACATGAAAATATCACAAATTACAGTAAACTCAGCATCTGTTGGTGGATTAACCCTGGCTGGGCAACAGGTGCCCACCAAAGCTGTTCTATCACTTCCCCCCCTCCTCAGCTGGACAGGGGAGAGAAAATATAACGAAGGGCTCGTGGGTTGAGATAAGGACAGGAGAGATCACTCACCAATTACCGTCACAGGCAAAACAGACTCCACTTAGGGAAAATTAATTTAATATATTACCAATCAAAATCAGAGTAGGGTAATGAGAAATAAAACCAGATCTCAAAACACCTTCCACCCACCCCTCCCCTCCTCCCGGGCACAACTTCACTCCCGGATTCTCTACCTACCCCAGACAGCGGCGCAGGGGGACGGGGAATGGGGGTTACGGTCAGTTCATCACACGTTGTCTCTGCTGCTTCATCCTCCTCAGGAGCAGGACTCCTCACTCTTCCCCTGCTCCAGCGTGGGGTCCCTCCCATAGGAGACAGTCCTCCATGAACTTCTCCAGCGTGGGTCCTTCCCATGGGCTGCAGTTCTTCACGAACTGCTCCGGCGTGGGTCCCT
>JANHGO010008154.1:0-46066 GCA_024606505.1 Aquila spilogaster
CAGGACCTCATCTGTCAGCACAGAAAAATGTCTGGCCAATAAACTTGCCAAATCGTTCTAATAAAGGGCTGGATGTGAAACACAGGTGAAATGAACTGGTGCCAGTCAGAAATCAGCTCTATAGGTGAACCCTTTGTTGCTCATTGTGCAGAGCTGAGTACAGCAGAAGCTTCTGCCTAAGGCTCCTAGCTACAGCCAAGATGCGGTGAATTAGCTATAACCTTTACTGGTCCCCACGGGGACCCTGTGCTTTCCCATGGCAGTTAATTTAAAAAATGTGTGTCAGTGAAATTTAGCAACGTGGAAGTTACTCTGAATCAATCAGTGATGCATAATTGTCATTTCTGAGTTTGGGTGGAGAAGTTTGACAGATTGGGGCCTGAACATATTTGCAGGTTAGAGGAAAAGGAAGGAAAGATGAAAATCAGTTGTTTACACTGGTGAAATGACGGCTGTGAGTCTGGGCATCATCTGAAGGCTGATCTTTACAGCATTTCAGTCTATTGATTTTTACATTACTATTCAGACCCTAAAACTTCTCAGGTGACTGTACTTCTCTTAGTTGTAAAACCCTTCTATTTCTCATGCAATTCAGATACAGTTCAGAATGTAGTGCAGAGAGAACTGATACAGATTGTTTTCTCTCTTCCTTCTGATGGGATTAAAATACTCAATTTCCTTCCGTAAAATTCCTTTTTTTCCCTTCTATCTGAACACATTTTATCCACGTAAAACATATTGGTAGAGAAATCAATATTCCAAGCTCCAAAACCTGAAACGTACTTAAGTAATTAATTAAAAGCCTATATTTTCCATGCCTAACTGATGTAATAAAGAAAGATCAGCACATGCTGGGTCGACCACAATTTCTGTCAGCAATAAACTTTTATCATTCGTCAGTTGGTAGTAACGAATAGTAGCAAGACTTATTTCGCAGTTGACTGGAAGGTCAGTGAGGAGGGGAAAGAGGTGGTGGTGCAGTTTGCTTTCCTTCCTCATTGTTACTGCTAACATCAGGGCAGATTTGGGTTATCTTTTATTTACCATCTAATACGGAGCTCTTGAACCCACTCACAGCTGTTAGCCTCCATTGTGAAGTGACATACTGGAGCTGAGATGAGTTGTCTCCAGTTCATGATTATACGAGTAATGGACAAATTCATCTCTGACGTGGTCTTCTATTAATACGGATAAATGTCCATGGCTTTCTGGTACCATAGTCAAGCAACTTTACAAAAGCAGGGAAAACAGCAATGCTCTGAAATGTTACTTTTCCTTGGCTCCAGTGAAAGTATTTTCTTGAAGCTTCCTTGCACTGCTCTTTTCAAACCTATTACCTTTTTCTCCAGGAATTGACTTTTTTTTCCTGGGAACTGGAAGACATGTTCAGTGTGGTCTAGCAATAGGAACTTCCCTGTGAAGCACTTCCTATCCATCAGCTATTGCTTGACAGCCTGGCATTAGACATGGAGAACAAAGCGTTTGTAACAAAAGAGTTAAGAGTCTTGCTTAAGTGTTGGGAAGTGCTAGCATCTTTGCATTAGTACAATTCACCTTTTTTTGTGCTTTCCTGAGTAGTTCTTGTCAGTAGCCAACTTATTTTGGTGTGAGCTGCTTTTATAGCTGTATTTCCTTAGAGTTTGAGTTCATGACTTTGCTTTTAGGCACTGCATAAGCTGAGCACTTGCACACACTTGTCCTACACACTTTATTGTGTGGACATTGATTTAAAAATAATGCTGGATAATACTTTGCTGAAGTTCAGAGTGTCTGTGAGTAACTGCGTCGTACCCCACTCCATCTCTGAGATGCAGGTACCAGTTATTTTCAGCAGCATTAAGCTGTATCTTAATGTCATGTTTCAAATGTAACAAACTTTATTTCATGTGTTTTATCTCCGTGTTCTTAGAACTGATGTCGCACTGGACCTTGGAGTAACAATAGGAGTTGATGTTTCTGGTTACATCCTTAAAAGGACAGAGAATTGTGTTATAGATTGGAAGAGAGGGAAAACAACTTTAGTTAGTACTGATTGCTGTCAATATTGATCTAGCTTTGTTAGAAATAGACCATGGTCACTGAAATTTGCAGACTATAAATCATTATTATAATGTGAGTTTTCTCTGTGGCATGCTAATACAAAGAAGGGATTTATCATGTATTATTTAATCATATTTAAATATTTAACAAATGCACATGTATATATCAGGTATCTCTTTAACAGACATTTACCCACTAATATGTATTGACAATGGCACTTAGCATTTCATAGTTTCAGTAGTGCTGTGCAAACATTAATTAAATGAATTCTATCAATAAAATCAGTAAACAAGTACTTATTAGACTATACTATTTTACATGCAACTGAAACGAGAATGTTAACAGCTGTAATTGCCTAAGATTCTTGTAATATTAGTAGGAACAGGGGTTACCCCGCATCTCAGAGCACTTGCCAGGGCTAAGCTGCAAGGAGTATTTAATTTATAGTTGAAAACCATGCCCTGTGAGTTTTAGTTCTGGTTCTGTCCTACAAGTGCCACCATGGGGCAAAAAAGAGCCAAGAGGGAATAGGAAAATTGAATGCTCCTAGATAGAATAATCTTGACAGGAAGGATATTTGAGGTGTGAAAAATTTCACAAAATATTACCATCTCAGGAGATGCTTTGAAAGCACAGTAGGGCCTCGATAGAGCAGCAAGAGACCCAGAGGCACCTTGTTTCTCCAGTTAGGAGACAAGTGTGAATAGCATTAGTCTTGTTAGCCTTTGGTTGTAAAATACGAAAGAAGCAGATGCACTTCTGGAATACCATCTTCTTTTTTTTTCCTGGTTTTCTTAAAGCGTTAACTGTAATGGGTTAAATGAACTAAGTCGTTAACTGGATCAGATAATGGCTGGTATTCTGGCTGTGATGTAATTTACGCTGCACAGTTGAGCAATTCTATGGGAGCAGGTTAAGAAAGTTAATTTTAGGGACAGGTACTTCTCTGAAGAATGTCTGGGATCTAATTTCTGTTCATTTTTCTGGGTATGGGTTTTTTTGCTCAGATTTTGCTTGTTTTGCTGGTGCTCTTCTCATAGGATCCTCAACATCTGTGTATGAGGACGTAATGATGATTACTGAGCCTTCACTTAAGCTTTAAATCCAACAGTAACAATCACCAACTCCAGGTAACGATGGTCTGGATCAATCCATACAGTCCAATGTGAGTGCTAGCGTATAAGCAAGAACGTTCATCTCTAAATCCAAGTCGTATCCTGCTTTGGCTGAATTCAGCACTGCATGTGATAGAATCAATAATGTGTTCTGTGGTTACTGGGGAGTAACGGATAAAACTCTAAAATGCACGGATCCATTCATCTGAAGTAGAATGTCTCTTTATAAAAGCCTGAAATGGCTGGCACAATTCACTGATAAAACTCACAGCAAATCCACAACCTTGTTGCTGATGACTTACATGACTGTTGCAGGCTTTCAGGATAAAGCTCTTCAGCAACAAACTTAAGTGATGTGAGCACAGTAAAACATAAAAGCATGGAGTCATTCAATTGTAAATCAAATTCCAAGCATTGTGAACTTGAGACCAAACCAAAGGGGCAGTTTCTTGTGAGCACTTGGAAGCACTGTGTGTGATAATGTAAGAACAATACCAATGAGAAATTGAGAATTAGACTTCTGGCATCAGAATTGACCTACCTGAATATGGGTAGATGTGCTCCTCTTACGGTCTCTGGGGCAAAAAAGGTGCTCCTGGGGCACAGCTCTGCTCATCTAGCATGGCCACCTAAAATAGGTCAGATGAATCATGCTCTGAAAGCGTCCTTTTTTTCTTGAATCGTATAGGGAGCTCACATGAATTCTGAATTTCACATGGACGGACTAGACATGTTAGCATAATTGTAGTCAGTCAAAAACTGGTCCCTTTTCTTTCATCTCCTTTCTGCATTTACCTGACTTCGCAGGGACCATCTTGTGTATAATGGATGTTTTAATATGAGATTTACATTTTGGGAGTGTTAAAGCTGTGGCTAACACCTCCACCTGCCAAATTTGCTAAGATGAATGGGATTAGGTTTGATTATTACTTGGATAGGGACAACTAAGAGGTAGTGCAGTAGGTACAGTGCAAAGAGGGCCAGGAAGACCAAGTCACAACGTTCAACCCTGGGGCTCGGTTGCTGCAGCCTTCAAGGCTGTTTGGAGCTATGTAGATTCTACCTGAGCTCCTTCGGCTGAGGCTTTTGAGTAATTATAGTGAACTAATGAGAAAGTGTGAAATCCTTGCCTGGGGCCCTGGGGACTCCATGGACTGGGTTTCATGTTGAGCAAGCTCCAGCAAAGCTTTAGCCCTTTGTGCTACTTCACGCTTCTCCACCACCATTTGAATTAATCCTTTCTTATTAGTGCTTTGTTCTGTTCTATTTCCATGCCTCGAGCTGCCCGAGTTTCTAGCTGACTCTACTTGTATGTGGTCCTTGGCACTATAGGAGTGAGCGCCTTTGACTTCAGATTTGGCTCCCATCTGTATATTTAAAAGTAAAATGATTTCTAATGCTAATCAGAGTGAGGGAAAACGAGAGAGAGAGTTTTAAAAATTCATATTGAATATTTATAAGCATCCTCGGTGCAGTTGGTGAAGCTGGGATGAAAAGGTTTCTAAAAGGTTTCTAATTTCTGCTGTGAGGCACTTCGTTGTGCTTCAGCTATAATGGCAACTGAAGGAGCAGGGCCTGAGGGAACCGTGAAGGCTCCGAACACATTTTCTTGTGCCAGGTCTTGGTTGTATAATTACTGAGCAGTAATGGGATGAAATCTCACCTGTGGAGATGTACGGCCCCTTTTAAAGTCAGGAGCTGTGCTTAGGCAATGTTGAGGAGAGATGCTTTGTGTCAGTATGCTTTATTTTTTTTTTTAAATGGAGGGCAGATAGTTATTGTGTTTTGTTTTTCCTTAGAGCAGATAAAAGGTTTCTTCAGCACCAGTCTTGGTTTGTACCCCTATGTACCTGGCCCCATATTTGTGCAGGCATGGTGTCCCAAGGAAGGTCTTTGTCAGCCTGGATAGGAAATTTCAGTGAATCTTACTGACAGATCCACTTACGCTGATTTCAGTGGCAATCAAGGAAGATGACCCTGGGGTAACTGTTATAAAACAGCCTTTGCTTTTGTTTTGTAGTATTTTGCTCAAAATAAGTTGTTACAGACTGTTGTCTCCGTTGTGGACTAGAGACAGAAACCACAGCAATAGATTCAAGTAATCTATTATTTACCATTTTAGAGTAATATGGTATCGGGGAAGAATCACTGCAAATGAGACGCAAAACCCAGCAGAGTACTGCAGGGATGCTGTGTTAAAGGGTGCAGCAGGACAGGCTGCATGTGAAGCCTAGGCAGAGATAAGACCCTTTAAGACAGGACAGAGCTATCCAGTCTGTTCTTGCTTCCTGGGTGTCCCATAATTTGCTTGTGAGATGTATGGGAAATAGAACCCTGAACTGAGTCAGTGCCATTTGATGGGAAAGATAAGCCTGGGAACCAAGGTTCCTGCATTTACTTCTTAAATCTAGAGGCAGGCTGTGAGTACTGGACCTTGCCGTGTCAAGGTAAAATGGTGATCCCACTGGTTGCTTGATTCAGCATATTGTGAGTTTCTAACATTAGCATTTATTGGTGCTTCATAGTACGTTTGCTACAAACATGAACTCCTGGCTGGATTGGACTTTTTTTTCCCCACTGTTGTGTCTCTCCAAGGTGGCCCAGATGCTGCTGGTTTAGATAAGGGACACAGCTGGAGTTTAGTTTTTTCTGTGGCTTCTTTTCTTTAAACCCCTGCACTGCTGTGCAGCTGATCCTGATGTCCTTTGCTTTCAGACAGACAAAATTAGATCTGGTGCCACTGTGCGTTGTCCAAGGCAAGACTGCAGTGAAATGCAGTTGGACCTTCTCTGTCAAGTAGGCAAAGTGGGATGGACATGCAGTCCAAGAGAGCTGTTTGCTATCCTGACCTGAACCAGGTGCCTGTGAGGAAGAGAATATCCTCTGACTGCTTTTCCTTCTTGGAGCAGATCTGCAGCTGGAGGCTCAGCAGTGTGCTGTGTCTTTTGTTTCCCCCTTGTCCCTTTCGCTATTGCGTGGTACAGCCCCTAAGCCCCCATTAGGAGCAGTTGTTTGCTGTCAGGCCATAACAGAGAAGGGGCCCAGAAGCAATGCAAACCAGGTAGAATCCTAGCTGCCTACTTTGGGGCCCCTTCTCTTGAGGACTGCACCTAGGACAGCACGGAGTAAATTTCCTGCTTGGGAAAGACCGCATATGAAAGGAGGAGAGTGCAGGAAGACTGCAGACCACGAGTTTAGCTTCTTTTTATTTCAGTAATAATTGCACCTGCGCTGCTCTGTTGCAGCAGTAATCTGATAGAAGCAGAGATCCTAGCCATTTTCCATTCTAGATAAGCCTCTTCCATTTCAAGAGTTATTTTCTTTCCTCCACTTAGTTGATCGCTGAAATTTCAAAAGTAGTTTTCTGGTCCTCATTCCTTTTCTGGAAGGAGGTTAAGTACTTCATCGAGGCGGTTGCAGAGCCGCAGAAAAGACTGGCACAGGTTGATGGATGAGAGCTTGCTCCCCTTGCTGTGTTCAATTAGTGATTCTGTTCACCAGTAATTTTATACAAGTCATTACATTACATAATTCCTGAGTTTCTCAGAGTCTGTCTTATTTATATATCAATGCAATAGTAGGCCCAGTTTTTATCGCTCCTAATGATCCTTCTTACTTTAATTTTCAAGTGCTTTCCAGTAATTAGTAATCTTACATAATTCCTAGTTCTTGTGTGAGGGCAGGGAAGCTTTGTTTCTTTCTTACAGAAGGAGCCACCGGATTGGGTGAATTATTGACCCATGTTTTGTGCACAGTCTACTGCTGAAATAGAATTTTACTCAAATAATACAGCTCCAACTTTACAGTGAACGTATTACGGAGAAAGCTACTGCTGGTGGATCTTCAGGGCTTGTAATGCACGTGAGCCCTTTGGTATTCATTTCACTTTGTTACGTGCAGTGTTTATGTGGTCATGCTGAGCCCCCAAGCAGAATAGATGTCCCAGAGGACCTGATGGCAGGAGAAGAAACGCTGCTGCCAGGTACCAGCATCCTGGCATTTGGAGTTCTGAGTCAGTAACAGGAGTCCGTCAGACATGAAGCATTTCACTGGTTGCTTGCTGTATTCATGGATTTCATTGCAAAACCCTCATCAATGCGTGCACCGTCTTAGGCACTTTGCTGGCATCTGACTCTCCCTGCCTTCCTGTATTTTGAGGATTTCCTGAAGAGTTTAGATTCTTCCTGCACATTGCTATTTTTGCTGTTATTCACGACTCATGGTGTTTGATCATGTCATACATCAGGTGTTGCCTAGCTTAGCCCCCCTCCTGTCTGTCCACCCACAGCTTCACTGACGGAGTGCAAAAACTGCAGACTGCAAAACATCTGAGTTTCCCAAAGATTATTGGGACATCTATTATTAGAGTGGTGAGGCCCTGGCACTGCTGCCCAGAGAACTGTGGGTGTCCCATCCCTGGAGGTGCCCAAGGCCAGGTTGGATGGGACCTGGGCAGCCTGAGCTGGTGCGGGGCAGGCAGCCCATGGCAGGCATTGGGGCTGAGTGGGCTTTAAGGTGTCATCCAACCTAAGCCATTCTATGGTCTGTGGAAAGAGCAAAATAATCAGTTAAGTGCGTCAAGATTATCTGTGATTTTGTTCATGAATCTGGTCGCTTTCATGCGATACTCTTATTGCTTTCTCATGTGGTTGGACTTTGACACGCTGACTATGGAGGTTTACCGTGTGGTGTATTTCCTCATTCTATTGGGTACTGATCCTACCGACCTGAGACTCAGTTCCAAGGGACCACAATAGTTTTGATGATATCTGCTCAACCTGCATTTAGAAGGTGGTCTTTGTATCAGAACAGAGTGCTTTGACTTTTTTTAAGTTCCTTTGCATTGGTGTATCACACACAGTGGAATTTTGAAATGAAAATGAAATGAAATGCTTTGATTTCATTGACGCAGACTGTTTGAAAATGCATAAAAAGAAGACTTAGCAGAAAAAAGTGAAACCTCAGTCGTATTTGAAATGTGGCCGAATTTTAATCCTTCGGAATTCCCTGTGGAACTTACATTCCCATGCTGCTCCACACCAATGCCAGAATAAATTTGCAGAACTGCAACAGACGCTGTGATAAAACGAATGAAACAGGAAATAACGTCATAGCAGGAAAACTGTCTGTGAACTGCACATACCTGTATACGGGTGTGGAGGCTCTTTTATGACAACAGGATCCCGCTGCCCTTATTCATCCCAGGATTGTGCAATTATGGCATTGCCTTGCATTCTAATGATTCAGAAAGGCACTTGAGTAACACCTTACTATTGGAGGATGGGTTGTGGTAGTTTCAAATCATTTGCAGTTTAGTTTGTTCTTTTACTCCGTCTTTTTCAGGAAGTAGGAGATTGCCCTTCAGAAACAGTAGCGCTGGTAACCGTAACCTTAAGGTGAAAATAATACTAAGTGTGTATTACACACATAGTGTGTGTGTAATATTATACACGTAATGTTACACATTGTAAAACTGCAGCAAATAGCCTTAATGCTGCTGGGCGCACCTCTCAGAAGTAACTTGGAAGTGATGTTCTCAAGAGTGATGTGGGCATTGTGGTATAATTCCTCATAAGTCTTGTTTTGTAGACTCCTGGGTCATGTCACAGGTAAAGTTTTCCATGACATCCTTATTAGTGGCTGATAACTCCATGTTTTTCTCTCTTTTCCTCAGCTCCCTTTTCTAGATACTGGTTACTACTTCTATCACAATGGCATTGCCAAGGCCAGAAGAAGGCGAAGTCTCCAACATAAGCTTCATCTGGAAAAGGATTCCAGGGTGAGTGTTCCTACGTTATTTGCATCTGTCATAGGTGGTTGTGTTTTGTTTTTAGAAGTCTACAAGCTGGCAATAGCACATTCCTATTTTGTTTTCATCTGAGTTCTTGCACCAGAATAATACTGAGCTGGAAGGGGGCCAGTGACACAAAAAGTGCGTTTGCTGCCCAAAGAAAGTAGATAAGCCTGAGGAGTGATATCATGGCAGCAAATAGATTAATCTTTAATCCTTCAGTAGGCTTTAAACTCTGTGCGCTGTAAGCAAAAAAAAAAGAGCAGAGAATAATTTTATCCAGAGAATTTTATTGCCAGGTATTATGTTATTGGGACACTTAAGAAAATGAAAAATTGAATAGGAAAAGAAAAAGGTTAAACAAGATCGTAATTGGTGTGACACCACAGGAGTCAAGATCTGATGAGTTCCCAGCTTAATATTCCCACTTCTGCAGAAGTTTCAAGTGATTCTGGACCCATGTCCAACAGGGATGCGTGTGGCCAGTCCTGGGCCTGCTGATGCTCGCTGCAGCCTCAGGCTGCGCAGTCCTGTACTCATTCCAGACTGGCAGTTTGATTCAATACCTCTAGACATAGTGTGTCTTGTAGGGAAAAAAAAGAAGGTATTAAGAATGGCTTAAATGAGTCCACTTTCTCTTTCAAAAATGCTTTCTTTTGCAGTGTTCTGACATTTGTGGTCTCTAGACTCTGAGTTGGTTTCTGTCACATGCAATGAAATCTCATTTTTGCTTTTATCTCCACGATCTGATTGATGTTTATATATATCTAAAGAGAGGTGAGAAGCAAATGGATGAGGCCAGGTTCTTCTCGGTGGCACGTAGCAGTAGGACAAGGAGCAATGGCCTAAAACTTGAACATAGGAAATTCCATATAAACACGTGGAAGAACTTCTTTACGGTAAGGGTGCTGGGGCACTGGAACAGGCTGCCCAGAGAGATTTTGGAGTCTCCTTCTATGGAGATATTCAAGGCCCATCTAGATGCCTACCTGTGTTGACCTATTGTATGGTACCTGCTTTAGCAGGGGGTTGGACTCAGTGATCACTTGAGGTCCCTTCCAACCCCTTCAATTCTGATTCTTTCTGGTGCTGCATACCTAAAGGCTTAGCTCTCCTTGTTTTCGGTGAATAAAGCCCTGTATTGAAATAATCAGGACTATCTCCTGTGTGAGGAAAAGGATGATTCTGGGTGTACCCCAGCCTTGTGGGTTGCACTAGGGGGTGGAAGCGGAATGGAAGCACTGTTTCATTTCCACAAGTGACAGGGCACTGTCATCTAGCCCTACTCTGCCCTGTTAGGTAGTCTTTGAGCTCTAATGATACCATATAGGTCTGTTGCTTTTTGTAGTAGAGTTTGAGAGCGCTTAAAATCATTACTTTTATTTTCCTTCTTTCTTCTGTATGTGGAATTTGGGGAAATCATTAAATTCCTGTCATTTTTGCGTGTAAGTGGAAACATCGGTTGTGTTGACAGTTCGTAATTTCAAACTCCAGAAATAATTTCGGAGTTGAACGGCAGCTTTCTGGACCATTTCTACTCAATTTTGTTCTGCAACAGATGTCAGCGCTGTCATGGTTAATACGTTAACGCATGAAGCCAAAAATAAAACGTTCCTGTTGCTGGGCTAGTGAGGAAGCAGACTGACTGCTTCCACCACACGGGCTTCCAAATCTCTTGGGAACCACTATGACAAATGTCACAGTTGCTTAGCCCTACCCAAATGCTGCGAGATAGTGGGCTGCGGTTGTTCCATATACCTTTCGCTTTTAAAGAGAATACAATTCCTCACTAATCTTAATTATTAGTTGAAAAACAGCACAGATGTTCACTCAATTAATTAATGTTCTTTAATCAAGGAAGTCCCTTGAGGAACCGTGTCAGTTTTCCAAGAGTCTGGAGAGATAGATGGCAGAGCACTATGCAAACAGGTTACTGCATCATCTTCATGCTCTACTTGTCTTTTAAAATGCTTCAGAAAGCTTTTATGCATAAAATTTACTGTATGCTTTTACCAAAGTAATTTGGAGATATGCTAAACCTGTAGAGCTGTCCTATGATAAAAGTCATTGCTGTCCAGAGGGAAGGAGCGGAATGTTATTAAGATAACTTCCTAGAAGAGATCCAATATTTATTCTGAGGAACAGCCTCAAATATGATTAATTTGACATAATTTTATAGAACAGTATTGCTGAGGCCTGAAGCAGTACCGGCAGCAGGTGAAGGCATAATGGTGTCATATGTGTTGTGCTGCTGAACTGTTTAAGGGAAAAATGCAGGTTCACGAAGCGCTGTGGCCATGGTTTCCAGCTGGGTCCACTCAGGGATCCTCACTGTCAGGATGGCAAATGCCAGAGTGGGCTGAACTCTTTCAGATGGAGGCTGTTTTGTTCTTGAAATTACCGTCTCTGACATACAGAGAACCTTCTAGGAGAGGTTTGTTCAGAAATCCTTCTCTTGTAATGAGTTGTGAATTTCCATAATTTCCAGGTCCACCTGTGTTTTGTTATTTTTCCTTATGTACCTTTGAGGCCAAATAGATTTTGGGAAACAAACAAAAAAAAGGCCTCTCTTAATATTTTTCCATGTTAAAACTGAGCTTTTAATGGCACACGGCATAGCAGGGAGATATCCAGTACTCACCGTGAGAAACTGTATTTTCATCTGCCTTTATTTATTAATGGTTTCAGCTGAAAATTTGTCAGAGCAAAAGATTAGCCATTAAGCTCAGTTTGCATTGCAAAACTTCACTTAAGGACCTGCTGTTCTTTGCCCTGAAGGCTTCAAGCAGTGGGATAGTCCCTGTAATGATTTGTGGGCAACTGGGAAGCAGAAACGGCGGGGCGATAGCAGGGGACAAGGGCTAGGAGTGACGTAAAGCCCAGGAGGAGCCAGAGTAGGACGGGACCAGACATCGTCATGAAGGTGAGGTCGGACTGGTTGGGACGGGCTGGAGCAAGAGCTCGTTCCTGCTCCACCACAGCTAAAAGAAAGCCATAGGATTTCCTTCATTTTACTTTTCAGAACAGGTTTGGATTCTTGGCTCCTATGGAGAACCTAAGCAGGATTATTAATATGTGCTTTGAAAAGTGACCATGAAAGTAAAAGGAAAGAAAAAATGCACAGTCCTTACATTACCTTCTAGAGCCATACTTTTGTATTTTTTGCTGTTGTTGGGTATTTTCTGTTAGTAAATAATCTATCACTGAAGGAGCAAGAGTGGAAACACAGTTTGTTCTAAGATTATTTTGCTCTCTTTCAAGTTTTAGATAAAACCATTTTCCTCCCACACAGTCTCTTCTGTCAGACAGCTGCCAAGATTAATTCCAGTCCAGAAAGAGTCTTTAATATATAGAGCAGAGCCATTTACTGATATCTATATGCGAGTGCATCCGTGTTGGTGTTAGGGGAATAAATACATATGTGTGGAGGAGGGGAGAGGTGAAAAGATGGTCTTCCACTGAGAGCGAGTGAGTTTGGCTCTTGGATGATGAGTTCTTTGGGAATAAACATTCCAGTAATGGCAATTATTATGTTTTCTGAAAGGAATTAGAATGGGGAACTTTGTTGATGCACATGATGATACAACAGTCTGGGGAGGGCATGTGCACTGCTTCAGAATGTCATGCCCAGGGTTACCAGTACTCTCATACCACTTCTGTCATGAGACAAGGGAAGAAAAGGAGGCTATAAATGCAGAGGATCTACGCTATTAACAAAACAAATCCCAATCTTCCATATTCTTGCTCACCTCGGATACCTCTTGTGCCCCCTTAATATGACTGGTTTTTGATTGGATCTTTGCCTCAGGTACAATGACAGTAACCCTGGCTGCTGCCCTGGGCTTTGCCATCACCAACCTCATCAACCATTGTCAGTTCTCCCATCATCTTGCTGTCTTTTAACTTACTTTCCCCTCTTCTGCTCTCTGGTTTTCACTGTGCAGGAACATGTGATCCAAGCCCCTAGCTTCCTCGCTGCCCCACTGCTTGCTGTGTGAAGGCAGAAGTGCCCTGCGCTGCCAGGCAGGGGCTCCCCAAGTGCTGCTCTGCAGAGCCTGCCTATAGAACTGTGATCACCTTGGGCTGGGGGAGAAAGGGCTGCTGCTTGCGGAGAGCCCTCAGCAGTGTCTGTGTAGCATAAGCCAATTTTCTGTACCGTTTCTGGCGGCATTAATGAGAGGCTTGAGATTAGTTAAAGAGAGAGCTCTTTATCCTACTCCTTTTGCCAGCAGATCTTTTCCTGCGCAGGAGTAAAAATGTTCCCAATGAGATCAGGAGAAGCCATTTTTCCCCGTTCTCTGGCCAATGTAGAGCAAGGTGACCCGGGGCCACAGGGACCAGGAGTCATTGGTCTGTAGCTTTCCTTGTGGGTTTGGTCAGATCTCTGTAGTTGCTGATGAAGGTTTAACCTGTTTCTCCATCCTTCTGTACTGGTGACAGGCAGCTCTGTCTCTGAAACACAGCGATAGGCGCATTTTTGTTGTTCCTGTGAAAACAGCAAAATTCAGCATCTTCAGTCTTGCTCCATGCCCCACGTCTTGATCTGTCGACTTCCTGTCCAGTGCTGGTTATTTTCTTTCCCTGCCAAGCTCCTGATCAAAGCTCTGAAGGTTTCCTGAGGTGCTTTGTCTTTCTGAGAAGAAAGCTGGCTCACTCCCTGAAGCGAAGGGGCAGCCGTGCCAAAACCCATCCCCTAGAAGGGGTCAGCACTTAACCTGTGCTCCGCAGCGCTCCTGCTGCTGACTCTTTTTGCACTCGCAGGGATTAATTTCCTTGCACTTCACCGCAGCAGTGACACCAGATCTGTCCAAAACTTTCAGCCTCTCCACAGAGAAGCATTATATAAAGTGGATGTAATCCCAGGACTCACTGCCCCATCTCAGAGCTGTGGGGGAGGCATCAGGTCTCCCAGCCACGTGGGGAGGTATGGATGAGTGCATGAGGATAGACGGAAGAAAATGGAAGGTTAAAAAGCTATTGATGTTTTCAGCTCTTGTATGTAAATTTGTGCTGCTGGTAGAGATGACAGAATTCCCAGTGAAGGCTCTTTGGAGTTTTGCCCTAATATGTAATAGCTGAGGCTGGCGCGCTGGTAGGATTACACCTGAGAAAAGTTTGGAGTAGCTGTCAATTTTATGAGACTATTGGGCAGTATCACACAAACACTGGTGTTATCCTTTTGGAAGGAAATGGAACGTTAAGTAATAAAAACTCTGTTTAAGTACCTGTAATAAATATTGAACAGCCAAGGAAAACTCATTAGAGGAAATGTCTTCTTTCCAGTGCTGAAACAAAACCAGCCACCCTCAAACCTATGTACTATTTGTTAAAGCTGCATTGCTAGTTTGATCACCCACAAGAACTGGAGACGTTTCTGTCATAAATTATCCTGAAAAAAACCCGAAGTATATTGTGAAGAAAACAGACAGTGTCTCCCAGGAATGGGTCGTTGTCTTATTTGTAAGCTGTCTTGCACTTTACACAGTGTTTATGAGGAAGGGTTTCTGCAGATCTTTTCCAGTTCAGAGGGAAGCCTGATCCTTGAATTAATAACTTCCTTTGGTCATCATCTTGAACTGTACTTGTTTTGCTTTCCCATAGAGCTCAGGGTCCTTTTTGAAGACTTTGCTTCTAATTTGTAATGAAGCCTGTCAGCAAGCAGCCTAAGTGGAGGAAGAAATTACTGAGGAAACTCTACTGATCTGTTATGTATTAGATCACCTGATAACCGATCTGGTGTATGTGTTATTACTGAATTTACCACTTAAATGAAACATTTTGCTTGTATGATGTTTAGACCTATTGCACATGGTGGTGAATGGTTGTTTAAAGATACGAGTTGGTGAGTGGAAGTATCGAAAAAGATGACACAGTGCTTTAAGAAGAAGTTATATCCAGTTAGGATCTATTCACGGGAAGGTGGAATTCAGCCTGCGCTTCGAATGTAGGAAGGAGGAGTCACATAGGCAATAGGAAAAAGCATAGTGATTGTAGAAGATAGGCTGCACATGTGGCACGATCTTCATCATTCTAAGAAAGAGGGTGAAAATTCAGCCAGGTAGCAAATTTGATTCATGACTATTATACGCACTGCATGGGCGTTGTCGCTATGCGCAGTGATTGCTAAATTCCCTATGACTGCTTTTTGCGAACTGCCTCTGATGGGCTCCAGTTTCTAGCTGTCCCTGGCCTTTGTCAACTCTGTATGTGCCCAGTGAGAGGTTGGTGAAAATGAACAGCTTGCAGAATGCCCTGCCCGGCTCTGTTCAGAATAGCCTGACCAGCAGTGCCTCCAGCTTTAAAGCGTGTAGCTGCTCTTTCATTGAGATACCACAACTATTTCATAGGAGTCCGTTTCTATAATAAGAATTAAAAGAACTCTGATATAAGAATAACGAGGCCTAGAGTCACTCAGGTACTCAATCTGTCACTTAGGTTGAAGGAAGTATGCTGAGCAGGTGCTGAAGGATTTCCTAGTTTCCAAGCTTGATTTCCTCATGTTACGTGCTGTGTTGCTGGCTTGTTTTAGGATTCATGTTGCATCTGCAACGTGCAGTACATTTCTAAAGTAAAATATCACAGTGCTACGGAGCGTAGGAAACCAAGTATTTTGAACAGTTTGCTAGTGGAGCAAATACTGTTATATCCAGCAGAATGTAAAAGCTAGGCTGAATTCAGCTATTACTTTGTGACTGGAAGTACAACCACGGAGGGAAAGCAAAAAGCGATCCAGCAACTTCAGCATTTAAGAATGCTGGAAATCTTGTATGGCTATATTGTCTATAAAAGGACCATTAGCTCCACATAATACAATAACCGGCTATCAAAATGACATTGAAGTCAAATGTGTGTGGTTTTTATGGAAATACTATGTAACTAAAATTACAGGGTAAGCTAGGACATTAGAAAACATAAATGGATGCGCTGCGAGGTAATTGACTGTGAAGACGATGCACTATGCAGACTCACGTGGAGTTTTCTGAAGATAAAAGCAGCAGTGCAGTGCCATCCTGGGGCTGTGGTTTGAGGGGAAGGGTGGGCAGTGACCCTAGGGGACTGGGGCCCCAGAAGGGGCTTTTGGCATTGTACTGCTTCCAGTCATGTGTCATTTTCACAGCTCAAGGTGGTGCTTGGGGTGAGGTGGGGTAGGGCAGTGAAATGGAGTTTATCCCTCAAAAATGTTTGTAGCCGTGTGGTAGTTCAGTAATTTTGCAGATAACTGTTGAGACAGCTGACCTCATTCAGCCTCCGCTCTGCTGCCTGTAAATTGCTGAGTTGGCATTAGTTACATCTCTGCTTTATTGTTGAGTTCTGCTCTCTTGACAGCAGCCTCATGCTCCAGTCTCCCTCTGCTTTTTCTGCCTACCTCTTGTTTCCTGTCTTGAGAATAGAGTCTGTCTTGCGGAGCAGGCATTGTCTCTGTTAGTTGCCTGTGCAATTTGCAGCATTGACTCTTTGTGCTCTGTCTAATATTATCATGCAAGCAGTGGCAATGGTGAGAATATACACCCTGAGATGAAGGCAGACACTGTAGGGGTGCAAAAGCATGTGTTCTCCCTTCCCAAGTCACTAGTGTTTGAGTTATGGCAGGACCCAGCCTGCCACGTTCACACCCATCCTCAGGGTTAGCTTTGCCTTAAGTTTAGAAAGCTGCTGTATTGTTCAGTTATGCATTCTTGTTTTAAAGATGAATTCATTCTGTGCTAAAAGAACTCCCCCAGGAACAGTGCAAGGCATTTCAGTATCTATTTTTCTTTCTATGTTGAAAAGAAATTTGGGTGTACTGGTGACTGGAAAGTTGTCTTTGAGTTAAACCCTTTTAAAAGATTGGAAATACGCTAGTTGGCATATACATCGAGAAGACTATAGTGTTAACTAAAATTATTGTACCATTGATTGTATAGGATGCCCATGTATTTTAGACTATGCCACAGCAGAGAGAGAATCAAAATGAACTATTTGAAATCCATTTTGTTCCATTCTTTCTTAACTTCAGAAAATCAGCTGTTAAAGCACTTAGGGTTTTTTTTTGTGTACATTTGATGTGCAGAACCATTTACTTTATAGGACACTACCAATCAACACAAGGCAGCGCAGCTAAGGATGTACTGTTAAATCAAAAGCAACGTGAGGTTGGAACATATTTCGCCTTGGTATAGTTTTCTAGGCTATACGAGTATGCCAGGACTTGCATCACAGGGCTGTGACACTTAAAAAACAACAACAAAAGCAAACTAACAAAAAAAAAAACCAGAAACCGCCACCTCTCTCTATGAGATTTGAGCAACAAGAAGCAATGGCGTAAGTTATTTCATGAAATGAAAGTATTACATAGTGCATCCGCTCATGCCATTTAATATGCTTTACTGTTGTTTAAAATTCAATGAGTATTTCCTTTGTGGCCAGCATTTCAGCCTATTGGTTTTTTGCAATCTGTTCCAAAACACTACTGCTACAAGCATAGCTTGTGTCCAGGTCTTCAAAGTGTGTGTGCAGTGTCCCGAGCATAATATTAATTTATTTTGCCACAAACTCAATAGCCCACCAAGGAGTTATAAATACATCTGTGAAATCACTGCCTGTATGCATGATGCGTTCCGTGAATACAAAAAGGAGTTTATAAAGGTCAGGGGAAGTTGATTGCGGTATTTGGAGATAGAATGGAGACGAAATAAAGGTTTGAATTGAAATTGTTTCTGAAGAATTTTCTGCAGTAATGATTTGATGCTGCGTTAGAACGAGGCTTCTCAGCAAAATGGTGCCTCTAACATCTGAGAATAGCCAATAGTAATTAAAATGCAAATACATATGTCACGGAGGTGATGAAGTTGAATAATGCTTCCTGGCCTTCTCAGCTTCCATCCCGAGGGGCAGAACAAGATTGGGTAGAATAAAACATCGTGGATAGACTAATGAATACCATAACATCTCCAGATTGTATTTGTTCCTTTACTTAGTTGTATAATATCAGCTCTACGCTGTCACAAATGGACTCTGCTCAATATTGCAGCTTTGTCTGCTTATATGAAACAGTATCTGGATGGACACATTTTTGTTAAGATACTGCTTCATGTTCTGCAGTGATAGGCATCTACTGTCTGAGTGCTGAGAAGAAATACACTTATTTTGCATACAGGCTTAATATCTCGTAAATAGTCTGTCTCCATTCATTTAATCTTCATTGATTCCAAGCATTATTCTTTCATACAGAGGAATACGCAGTAATGGGTCCACAAGCCTTGCAAACTCGAAGTCTTCACAGAAGAACCAGAATTGCCAGTTGTAATTGTTTCTTTTATACTCCTGGTCTTTCAGCAATATCACTAAGCTGATTACTGCTTGGCTCTGGCTTATGTAACACTGCAGTGCTCCTCTGAACATTAATAGCTGGTTCTCCTCTTCCTCGTCCACTCTGCACACACTCTGTTTTTTCTTTGGATCAAGTCCAGATGCATTGGTTGCCTCCTTGTCAAAAAGAAACAGAAGTAAAAGAAGCCACTGTGGCTGGAAGATGCCTTGTTTTGTCTTGAAGATTGAGGCAGAGTGATTTATTGCATTTGTTCCTGCCTAACTTTGCTTTGTCATCTAGCAAATATGACAAGCTCTGTCTCGAGCCCATCTCGTGTGTTACTCCAGTGATTTCCTTGGCGCTCAGCCTGCTTTCCCCTGTGATGCTCCTGGATCCCTGGACTGCTGTTGTCCTGCCTTTGGTTCTACCCAAGTCACTGTTGCTGTGCCTGGGGGCATTTTCTCCCTGGGGAAACAAGGAGCTCTTAGCTCCAACTGGCAGCAGCTGTCCCAGCCCCTCTGCTTGGTGAAGCTATGTTCTAGTCAGTATATGCAGAGCATCTTAAAAACGTGAGCTAGCTTTTATAAGTACCATTATTATGGCCGTTTTCTTCAACTCAAAACAGGCTGAACTCTTCTTGTAATAGCCTGCCCTTCACATTTTATGGATCTGATCCTGCAGGGCAACAAGTGATCTTTTACAGTTTGGACTACATTTCTGATTCTCCTAGGCCAGTGGATGCTACTGTACTTGAACACTGCTTTCTTTATTTTCCTTTATGGACAGTGATGCTATCCTGGGAAAAACATTTGTGTGTGATTCTGTTTCACAGTCACTTGTGATGATTTTCTTCAGCTTCGTTATTTCCTTCAAAGCAAAAAATCCTATTTCCAGACACCCATAGGTCGGACTCCATTTTCCATAGCGATAGGGAAAGTAATGTTTCATGAAAAGACAGTAGTTAGTAAGGGAGAGCCTTTGAAACAAGCATCTGATTACTGTTCAGAACTACAGTCATCTACTCATAGAAATGGGCAGCTCATCTCCATCTAGAGAAGAAACCTTTTAATGCACGGAGCAGCTTGCCATAGGAAAGGAAAGTTGTGTGTTTTGTTTAATTGCAGAGGTGGTACACACAGCTCTGCATGCAATTTGGAGTTTAGTTATGAAATGTTTCCGCTTTTGCACGTCAGCAGAAATTCAGAAGAAAAGTTGAGTATGTGAAAGAAATGCCAATTCCAGATTGAGATTGAAAGGTAAGAAGAACGTTGCTTTTAAAAGCATGAGTCAAAATGAGGTCTACTCGTGTCATGCCGTTGACTTGGGATGCTGAGTGTTTTTGCATAGAGAAAGGACATCTCCCATTGAGGACTGGGAATGTTACTTGCCAGAAATATCCTCTCACTGTGTTTTTCATATTAATATGGCGCTTAAGGAGGGTGTACGAGGTGAATGACCCACCTGACTTGAAACAGTGAATATTTCAGGCTAAACCAGAACGTCCAATAAGTTTTTCCAATACATCTTTCCAAATACTTTCTATCTGCCTCAAAATAGATAATAATGAGGAAAGGACCGATTTGGTGATTTTAATACCTGCGGATCTCCCACTGCAGTGACCTATCTGTCCATCTGAAATAACTTGTGGTATTTTTGGTATGTAATGAATTAATCTTTAACTACATGTTTCAAAACACGCTTCAAACATGGATTATGCCTGTTTCAGAAGCACTGGCAATAAACAAGAGGGAATGTTAAAGTTTCCAAAAGGTTATATAGCAAAGCAAAAATAGGAGTAGGTTCCAGATGCCCAGTCTGCTGAAGGAAGGGGGAAAAAGAACAACAGGAGGTTGGATTATGGCCATTTCTGGTATTCAGTGGTTTTAACAGTACCTGGGCAATAAGAAAACTGAGATGAGAGCAGAGGGGGAAAAAATAAAAACAAGAGATTAGCGCAGATCCTCTGAAGCCCAAAGGACTTAGACAAACGACAGTAACCTTAAACTGTAATTACTGTTGTCATTTAGTGTTTCCACATGCATGATCTGGAGGCTCAAGGGAAATTACTGTGCTAGAGGCTATCTAAGCATAAAATAATAACAGAATTGCATGGAGGCATTTGTCCCTGGGTATTATGTGGCACTAGTGGTCTTGTCTCTGCTCCTGCCCTTGCTTCCCCATTGCTCATTCCAGCTTTTCCCAGGGCTGTGCCTCTTCATCCTTAGTAGCAGCAGCAGATGGAGAAAGAACATTTACTTCTCTAGCGTTAATAGTGCGTTGAGTAAGAGGTCTTTGTGCTCAGGAGACTGTAACCTGAACAAAATTTTCCTTATTTTTTTCTTTATTGTCCAGTAAGTAACTTTTTAAAAGTATAAATTATGCACAATTTATTTGACTGAACTTGCTGCAATTTATCCATATAAAATATACAGGTGCAGCATTTCTCAGAATGTAAAATGCAGTCCCCCCAAGCCCTGGCATTCTCAGATGGCAATTTAGACCTACTTTAGGCTCCCCAAATGTGTGCTGATCAGTGGGGAAAGGGTTGGTTTTTCAGAGAGACGTATCAGTGGTGTCTCAGCAATTAGGGTTGCGTAGGTGTCGCTCAGGTTTTGTTATAATACTTGCTTGTGGAATTCAGAGCTCTGTTGAGTCTCTCTGCAAGGAGAAATCTGGCCCCAGCTGCCAGGAGCATTGGTGTAACACCAGGACAAGGCATCTTCAAAGCACTGATTCCAAAGTACAGCACTGCCTCCAGGCCGATGTTCTGTCTCCATTGAGCGTATTACTCTTAGATGGAGCTGTGCAATGAAATGATAGATAGTTTTCATCTCTTTTAGGACAGAATTTGAAACCTCTTTTACTATGTTTTGTCTGATTAAAACAGCAGCCATTTACCTGCTCTGACTAGAGATTTTGATGAAAGACAGGATGAATGATTTCCTGCAGATTTGTGCTTTCTTTATATCGCTTTCTGAGTTAGAGAGAGGGGACATAAGAGGAAAGGAATAGGAGAGGGTTTCATCTCAGTTCTACTTTTATTTGTTGCCACGAGGGTTGACAGTAAGAAAGGAATTCTTTCATTCTTTTCTGTAAGAACTTCAGGTAATAATTATTTTAGTGGACAGGACTGTAGCTTTCCAGGACTCTGTATACATAGCAGATGTCAAGAGAAAACAAACAAAATAACCATCTGCTGCCTTCATCCCTGATCAAATCACAGCTTCCATTGTGTGCCTTGTGTAAGGTATGGAGAGCTTCTGCCTCCTTCCTGCCTCAGAGTTGCCTGCACTGCGAGTTGTGACAGGAAGAGAAGTTGCCCTGGAGTTTGCAACATCTGTAGGCACCTGTGGAGGAAGAGGGTACCTGGCTTAAACAGGAGGGAGGAGAAGCGCAGGAACATCACATGCCTCAAGCAGGGATCACACTGGAGTTTTGGCAGTGCTTATGTGAAAGTGTGCACAGGCGCTTATGCTGAGCCCACAACCTCCAAGAGGGACGTGCTGGAGAGGAGCCACTTGCAAAGCCACCTCCTAAGTACTGATGGTTCATTTGTACAGCAGCAGTGCCCCTACACAAGGAAGCATCCAGGCATCATCCACGTGGTATTGCTGCTTGCAGTGCTGCGTGTACCAGTTCACCAGGCTCTGCTCTGCGTGCTGCTCTCAGCACTCTGCTCTCTCATTCCCCCTCAGTACTTCAGCAACTTTTCCTTACCAGTGGGTTCTGTTCTGATTTGTTTACTTCTCTGGAAATAGACATTCTCCCTTGAAGCAGAGAACAATAATTTGTCCTTATGAGTTCAGCCCAGCATGATTGAACCTGAGTTCAACTGGAGAGAGGCTTTAACAGTTTTTCTTCACAGAAGAATGGCATTAAACGTAAGAGGTAGACATTACTCCAATTTGCAGCAGTGAAAATGTGAAATTCACTGAAATGAATGGAGTGAGTCTGTACTTACCCTTGGGCAAGAAGAGATGGAGCCTGGGTCTTCACACTTCTGGGGAACTGAATGTCAGCCAAGAAGCTAATAACAAATACGCACTGTTCTTCCACTATAGCGGTTTCACCTGATGTTGTTAGATATTCCTGCCTTCTCTGTCCTCACTGATTGTTCCTCTGACACCATTCCCACTTCTTGAAGGAACAGCTGTTGTTGGGGAAGGAATCTGACTGCATTTTAAGTATACCATGCAAAAAAAATGGTTCCTCCTAAGACAGATCATTTCTCTGATCTCATCAGCAATTCAGTCCAGGGGTGGCAAGGAGGTGAGGTGAAACAAGAGGGAATAACTTATACTGGGTTAAGCCCTTGATAAAAAGGAAGTGATTGTAATTTTCAGTCCTTTTCAGGGCTCTTGTTTTCTGCTATTTTTTGTTAAGTGTTCTCTGTTTTGCAGGCTGCTATTTGTACCATCAGACTTATAAAATGACGTTCTCAGCTGAGTCTTTGGCAATTTAAATCCTTAAGTCCTACTGTGTCTTTGGCAGTACTTCACTAATCATTTTCACTTTGTTATGGTCATTTATAGGTACTGCTTACCTCTCTTCCAAAGGAAGGGACATTATGTCTGCTGTTGCGTTGACAACATCTTGCGTAGTCTATGATTCTGTATTTTAGCACTGGATGTTTTACTCTTCTTTAAGACAGCAGTGGTCCAGGACATGGAGGAATCTGTTCAATCCATCACAAAGATGATCATTCTGCTGTAGTAGCTTATTTCCCCAAATCTCCCTTTCTTCTCTCCTAAAGTACTGTTGGTCTCAAGTTGCTTCTTCAGTGCTTGCCATGCCACGGGTTAATGTTGGCTATTTGGAACTAGGAAGAACCTATACAGGTGCGTGCAGCAGGTGCTGTTGGCAGTAACAAGAGATTCATCACTTTTCATATCGAAGAAATGTAATTTCATCAAGGAAGCTTTTGGATTCAGTATTTATTCTGTGGGAGTTGTAATATGAAGTGGGTCTCAAAGTCTGGACACCAAGAGCAATCTCTGCAGAGTTTACGTGCTCATGTTTTGATTGCCTGCCACGTGAAGCCTGAGCAAATGACTTTATTCCACAGTTTGCTGAAAATTTGCCTCAATGGAAATGAAATAGGAAGAGTAAGGATTACGTAATGAGGGGAGTAGTTTACAGGACTGTATGGAAATCTGTGGTGTTAGGAAAAAGCGTATGTAGAGTTTAGATTTTCTTGGTTCCTTGGGGTCCAGCCTCTTTTCAATGGAAAGGCTCCTATAAATATTGATGCAAATTATGTGTATGCTCTGGGAGGAAAATATACTCCAAAGTCTAATTATTTTATGCTAATAACTAAATTGTAAAGGTACTCCCTTGTCCCTGGCCAAAAAAAAAGCAAACAACAGCAGCAGTTCAGAGATTTTGGAGCAGGATGATCATTTTAGCACTTCATTTAAACCAGCCTGTGCTACGGTCCGGTGGGAACAAGGAATATGCTGGCACCAAAATCCACAGTAGCGCACGTGCAACTGCGATTAATAATGAGTTTTGTAGTCTTTGGGGTCTACTCTGCAGTGCTGCAGGCAATGGATGAGCAGGGGGACCTGTGGCATATCTGAACCAGCTGAATGTCCTGGTCCCTTGAAGTCTAGGCAGAACTTCCTTGGTTCTAAGATACTTGAAAATAATTTCAGTTGTGCAGATGTGCTTTGCAAAGGGGCCAGAGCATCAGCCAGTAGGACAGGCTGCTGGAAATCATGGGCGCGTATGTAAAAAGCTTTTCAGGTATGGGCTTGTCAAGAAAACCCATAGGTAATATTCAAGCTGCCCTTCTACTGCCCTATCTCTGTAAAGAGCTGAGGAGAGTTTATGGCAGCCGGATTCTGGGAAGAAATGGGGAATGCCTCCTAATTGAGATCTGCCTGCTTTGGTTGTGCTCCCTGCCACAGCACTGGGCACCAGGGAGCTCAGCAGCTGCACTCTCTGCAAGCTCCCTCTGGAAACCAAAGGAAAACATTCAAGGATTAAAAGAAAGCATTCTGACATACAGAGTGTCATGACAACCATCAAGGTTAGTCCTTTGAAAGTATCAAATTAAAACCAGATTTGGGTAAAAGCTAGAATTAAAGGGCGCAGACTGTTTCTTGTCCTTCTGCAAACCAATCCCTTATTTCCCAGGTTTTCCTATCTTTCCTCTTGATACAGAAGTTACATGGAAACCCTTCTGTTTCGGTGCTTCCGTTGTGGCAGATGGCCTGGCACTGGCAGCCATGCACTGCTAACCTGATGCTGTGCAGCAGCAGTGCACAAACCTCTGCTGATTTTATTAACGTGCTTTGTGACATGGATTCATCAGCATCTGAATCTAGGAGCTGAAGAAGTGCATTTGCAACCTTTACAGTATACAGCCCCAGCAGTACAATTTCCGGTTACTTCCCAGTGGACTGGGAGAAGCATGCAAGGGAGCAAAATCCTTCGTCTTTTCTGTCCAGGGTATTTATGGTAACGCAATAAAGAGGTAGCTGTGCTATACACAGCCACTCTGCTGCTGGATTCAAGAGCAGATACATGACTATGAGCAGCAGCATAATTGTGGCTTCCCTCTGTCGTAAGATTGGCTTCTGTTTTGTCTCTGGTTTCTAGATATGACATTTACTGAGAGAAGACATTGTGCAGCCTATCTAATTCCCACCAGGCAGCACTTCAGGAAGAGCAGTGTTCTGTGATTGTATATCTCATCGCCATTGAGATAGGAACAGATCTCTGAAGGTGTTAAAAAATGGATCAGTGCATCACTACTCACCAATACATCACTACTGCTCTTGCAAACCTTGAAGTTTAAGTATCGCAGGTTTGAAATATTAGAATAAAATTAGACCTTATTTTGGCAGCTGTTGCTGTATTGCTCCAGGAAGGCACCTTTGTAAAAATAAGCTTTGTTTTTCATTAAGGCTAAAAGGGTTTTCTGCAGACGTCCTTCCCACCTGGCTGGGGAGATGCTGACAGCACTGGGCAGTAATCATTGCTAGCATAGCTGCTGTGGTCCAGTGAGCATGGTGACTCCACCACCTTTTTACTCTGGGAAGCTGCTCTTTAGCTGAGATTCTGGCAATGCTTTTGTCTGATAACTTTTTGCCTCCACTGGAAACAGCAGGGCTTGGAAGGGCCACAGAGGAAGCTGAAGTTAACTCTTACTCTAAGCCCCACAGCATGAGAGAAGAACTGCAAACAGCTCTCAACGCTGTTACCACATCTGTATACGGTCGGTGGGCTCTGGGGACAGCCATAGCAAAATGTGTATTTTTTCCCTTGCTCAGAAGCCATTTAGAAAAGGTTTCTACATGGAAAGCAAAATAGGTGGTTACATAAAGCACAGGGTAGCATGTAATTCTTCAACAAGTGTGACAGTATGGCATGTTTACTGCTGACGTGAGAAGGGGATAATCCATGCCAGTAATTCCGTGACAGAAGTGTGTACTGTATTTTTCCAAGCAGATGTTTCAAGGCAAACGATGGGCTGTTGGGTACAATTTGAGTGGGAATTGGGCTGTGGAGAATGAAGCGGAAATATTGAATTATGATACAGGTCAGAAGCCAGAGTTTAAGTGCGGATCTAGGTATCGGTGTGGAGGTAAGGGGGATCTGTTTTCAGTATGTGCTACAGATTTGCTTTAAGGTCTCTTTCTCTTCTGACTTGATTTCTGTAAGAAAAGATGCATACCTACCCAGTCGTGTGGCAGGGCTCCGTAAAGAGTAACCTTAGCTTTTTCTCCAAGTGATGTTTTCTCCCAGTCCCCACCTATCTGGAGACTTGTTTCATGAAAAAAGTTAACTTAAAATCAACAGAATTAGAGGAATCTTTAGCCTCAGAGCAGTTCTGTTTCCTTGGGATGTATCAGATAGCATATCCATTGCTTGTGTGGGAGCAGCAACCATAGAATAGAATAGAATCTTTAACAAGGAAGTGATATAAAGGTGGGCTCCGTAGTATTTGCGTAGGACCAATGAACTATTGTGGAGCAGGAAGAAAAGTCCTTTGATGGAGGAGTGCCCAGGATTTTAAGAAACAGACCGAAGTAATAAATGATCAAACGATGGCAGAGAATTATTAAATTAGAAGATCCAGCGAGCACCACTCTTCTTTGTACTGCATAAATGCATCCAGAAGCCACTCTCAATGCTAAATGGTCTGCAGTCTTAAAAATGAGCTACACCTGATTCCCATTTAAATTGAAACCATTTTATGCCACAGAGACTGTGAATATAACTTAGATGTACTTTGGGTCTCCTGTAGCAGCTCAAAGATTGGTGATGGCCTTAGTAATAAAAGAAAGTAACTCCCTGAGAAGCTTTTTACTGTTGAGGAGGAGGAACAAGGTGTCTTTTTTCAAACATGATGTTTTAAGAAAGGTTTATTTGCAGTAATTGGCCAAGGATTGTAAGGGAAGAGGGAGCTGCCATTTGCAGCACCTAATCTGGCAGCTAAGAAGGGAGAGCGTGCAGTCAAAGTGCCCTGCATGCCTGGGGCCTAATTCTTTTCTCTATCACTAGACATGCTGTTGTTTACACCTGCACAGAGATGTGGTTCCTCTGATTGATTGGTATGGCTTGATGCAACTGCTGAGAAAGCAGAGTTGGAAAAGATGTCCACACGCTGCTGATAAAATGTCCCTGTGGTTTGCACTCTGATCCACTGGTGAGAATCACACACGCAGTTGCATCCCATCTCCGGGGAATTTCATTCTCACGGTGATGTTGATTTTGTAACTGGGATAGCTGTCCTGCTGCTTTGCAAAGAGATGTTGTTTGAAGTATAAATTACTTGGACTTTCCCGTCATCATACACTATAAAGTGTAATGTCTCCTTCTCTGGGTAGTGTAACGAGCCGTTTTTCATTCCTTTGGAAACACCTTCGGATTTCACAAATGCTTCTGCTCTGTTTTTGTTGTTTTTTTTTAAGCACTGAAAAAAATGGAAATAAGAACAGCATTCGTAGAATAGCCAGCACCTGTGATAGTGCAGTTCTTGATATGACCCTCATGCCAAATTGAGGAGAGAGTAGAGAAGTGAATCAGAGTTTGCTCTTGAAAGCTACACACTGATACCTTGATATCGAGGGCTTTGTCTCTGTCTCTTTCCCCTCATAAATCCTACCCTGAGAAAAAAACGTCGTCTAAGAGAGCACAATCCTATGAAAATTTCAGTTTTACCAAATTGGCATTTTCCTTCCTGGGCCTTCTATACACAGCATTCATTTTACATTGCAGCCTAAACAATTCACTTGCATTTCAAAGTAGAATCTAGAGGAGCACTATTGATTTCTTAGTTGAGCAGGTTTGAATGTGATCTGGAGCCTCCTCTTACGCATTGATTCCTTGTCTCTTTACTCACTGCTTCCTGAATGTCACTGAACTGTGAGAGACCTGCTAAATGGACAAAAATATTGATTTCTTCTCCCCTTCTTTTAGTTTTTGAAAGCTCCTTATTTACCAAGCGCTGAACTAGTACCAGGAAAATGAAAGGTCACAAAGTAAGGCCAGAAGCAAGTCGCTTCTGGCATTATTTTCTTGTTTTTAATATGAGCTTGATTGATACGTGAGTTCTTTACATTACGCCTCCGTCAAAAAAAGGTCAATTGCCTGAGTGGAACCTTTGAGTTGAGGCTGTTTACTTTCATGTCTTACTGTTGTCTGATGGACACTGTACTTCTGTGGTAGTTTCCTAAACGGCCATACCTCTGCTGCTATGGTTTTTCAGTGAGAAGTTAAGGACCAGCCCCAACTATGCTCCATTTTACAGTCTTTCTTCAGAGTTCAACAGCGGTAATATTTTACCCTTGTTTTATTTTACTGGGAGCGTGACATTTTGTCAATATTGTGTCCAGAGAATGGAAACAAAGGTTCAAAAAGCACAAGCTGAAGCCAGGGAAGACTGAGAAGATGTCTCAAGAGGGATGGCTGCAGGCAGTCTCAGTGTCCAGAAGGCTTGAGGTCCGCTGATGGTCTACATAAAGTTAGATGTGTTTGAGCAGTCAAGTGGGACTTATTAGAGATAGTGGAAAACTATGACTGCTACAGAGCATCCCAGTTTAATAAGCAAGATATATTTTTTAAAGAAGCAAGGTATACAACTAAGGACAAGGACAATGAAAGATGGAGGCATTTTGTAGTGAATGTGACATTTGCTAGAAATCAAAGCAATTCTCATGCTTCTGTGCTAGTCATTAAATAGACATTTTTACATTTATGAAACAAAGGAGTAATACAAGGAGTAATACAAGAATTTCATGGAACGTGATACGTTTTTACTTCCATTAAATCATTCAGATCAGAACCAATTTTATTCCTGTGTCTTTTGCTTCAAAATCACGGGTGTAGTTGTGCTGATAAACTTTGTCCTTCATCAGCTGCTGTATCTTTGTTGTAGCTGTTCTGATCGCACCTACCAGGGAGGGGCAAGACAGCTGGAGAAAAGAATCCTTGTACAGAAGACTCCCCACGGACTGATGAATGTAGGTAGAGAAGGCACTTGGAGACTCTCATATGAATAACGCACCAGAGTCACCTGTGGTTACCAAGAGGGATTTGTTCCTATATATGGAGAGACTCATGAGAATCTTTGAAATAATTAGCTTGCTTGAGAGGAGTGGCTGTCATTTAGTTAGTAAATACTGGGTGATTAGTGACACACTTGAGCTCCGTGACATCCCTTCTTACTCTTTCTGGGCCTCAAAATAGGCTCAGAAGGTTTAAAATCAAGAGGATAAATCCAACAGTGCCAAAATAAATGGCATCAGTCTTCTGCATGTGGACTAAGTCTGCTAGCCTTACCACCTCAGGTTATTAATTCAATAGCAGAAGTCAGGAATCCCCTTTGCCAACTGTAAATAGAATCATAGATAAATCATAAATGAATATAGGTAAGAACGGTAGAATGGGGGAAGAGCCCCATTGCCACCTTAAGTGGATTTCTGGTGCCAGGTGGAGTAGCTCTTAGATCAGGTAGTACTTTCCTTCCAGCTACCTGCTCTTGACTTTTACAAACTTGATTGCTGGTAGTACTTCTGGAGGCACTTATGCAAGCCATCATTAGCTGAAGATGGTCCCTCTTTTCTTTGGGATGAGTTTGAGAAGATAGATTGATAATTTCATAGAAGAGAAGCTGCTATACTGGAAAAAAATAACTAGCTATGCTTGGAGACCATTCTCCTTTGTTATTACTGGGAGAAAAGAATAGCTTTTTTCATGGACTGGAGGCAGCTATTTAAAAGGTTAGAGGAAACACCCCTCCTTGTGAGGATGCAGAAGACGGGAAAAGATTGCTGAAGATTTGTTTTCGACATCTAGTTTTAGTGTTTGACTGATATTTTGGTATTTACCTTTACAAGAATACATACCGACCTCGAAATAGCAGCAGGAACATTTTGCTATTGGTGCTCTGCACTTTTCTCTTGGTAATTCGCAGGCATTTTCATTGCCAGGAGAGAAGTGTAATTTGAAGAAAAAGGCTGAGTTTTCTAAGCTGAGAATGGCTGAAGTCCTATCTCTGCATTGGAGCCCCGGTACTGTTGCTTTGTCCTCTGGAGTGTCTTCAGCCACGTCCAGCTCCTGTAACTGTATGTCAGAGCACAACTTCCCGTTGCTAACAGGAGAATCAACCATTAGATTGATGTGTGTCATAAGGTGTCAGGCTCTCTGCTTTTAAGAGTCGTCCCTCTGTGTCAGGGAGCTAAGTCCTTGAAAGTCTGGCTGATTGAGAATGGGTGACACACCATAACCTGGGAGCAATGCTCAGTCACATCCACTCCCAGGGAGGCCCCCACTGACATTTAAAAGTCATTTGGTTTTGTTCAGTTCATCTGACTTCAGTTACAGTTCAAGGAGGTCTGTACTTTCTTTTCTCTAGTGAGGATGGTCAACACTATTCTTTTGACTCTGTAGTGGGAAGTCTCACAAAACTTCATTACTTTGGGGCTTTAGGGAAAATGTGGAAGAATGTGAAATGGGTATTCTTCGGACATCATCTGTGCTTCTTCCCAGCAAGCAGCTGTTGGACAGTGCAGATGATGAGTGTGTACTCTGTGGATGGAATCAGTATTTCCCTTTCTTACTTGACGTGGATGGAGCGGATAGTAAAATTAAGTGTTTTCGTCTGTGTTCAGTTAGAAACCAAAGGTGAAAACTACACACCTATGGGGCACTGGGATCAGAGAGAGAATGTCATTTGTAGCTAAGACCCTGACAAGGTGCTGTAGGTGCTTCATATCCCATTCTTATTCCTTTCTGAAGGATATTAAATGTGCAGATCACACAGACTCACTTGAAGTCTTCTGCCTCCATCTTTTGTTGTCGTAATTTTTCTTTGATAGCAGCAGTCAGGACAGCTCTCCAGTAGATGGAGGTGGTTTGCTGGATGATGCCTCCAGGTATGTGGACGTGCTCTTCCAAGCCGCCATCGTGAGAGGCTGCTCCTCTGCATGATTTGTAGGGCTTAAGGCTAACC
Organism: Aquila spilogaster; assembly: GCA_024606505.1. Lineage (NCBI taxonomy): Eukaryota > Metazoa > Chordata > Aves > Accipitriformes > Accipitridae > Aquila > Aquila spilogaster. Next base: position 30,699 of record JANHGO010008154.1, read on the forward strand.
ATCGGCCTGACTGCTTAAAAAATGTGAGCAACTGGCTTTCAACTTCTTTCTTTGCCTTCAGCAGTAGACCTATGTTGACCTGAGGCTTTAGAGAAAAAAGATCCACCGTATTTCTGGGTTGATCGTCTTACTGCTGTGGTTTTTTTAAAGCCATGCAAGTCATGCTTGCTAGATGTCATCACTGAGACTTTCTTCTTCCTTTGGAATTTGGCCTGAATTCTCCTGTTGTCACATTCTTGATTCTTGAGGTTGGGGGTTGTGTGTACTGTTCCACTTTTTTATACCCGCTGGTATCATTTAGTAAATCTGTCATTTATGCTCAATATAACGGAGTCGTTAAACTGCAGGAACTCAACAGTATAATTAACCCCGTTCCTTCAAAACGAGGAGCTGATTGTCTTGGCATTCATGGGAGCATAGAGCACAGTTAGAGTGCCGTGGTTTCTGGCCTTCCCGGAGCAGTATTGCAGTCAATTGATAATTTTGTTAATTTGTTCTGCATCAGTATCCTGCTGTTTTATTATCATACAAGTGGCTTTATGCACCGTGCATAAGTACAAGTATATTAAAAATCAATACTTGAACCTCTTTCCCATCATCCATTGACTGTACCTTCTCTGATACATTACTTTCTTTTTCTGATAATAACACACCTAGTAACTTTTGTATGATGTAGTCACATGCTAATAAAATAAATGCTCAGATTTTGCTGACTCCTTAGTCCTCTGTCATAATGAGGAAGAAATAAATGTGTTAAGAATGAAATAAACAAAGGCTGTTATTGCTGGCAAGCCTAAATTTGAGACAGTGAAAAATGGGCTCATTTTGAAAGGAAGTCTTGTTCCTTCACTAATTTCTAATAAGTGTCGTGCTTAACAGGCTCAAACCCTTCAGAGATGCTATTATCAGAAGTATGGCTTACAAACACTGCTCTTCCTGCTTCGGTTAGAGAAATGAGTATTTAGAAGACGGCATGAGGGTGCGTTATGGATTTCTTTGCGGGCTGGATTCCAGGTCTGAACATGACGGAAGTACGCAGGATTATGGCTGTTATAAGATCAGAACGTTTTTTCAGTGATGTTCCACCATCCCACGTGCAAAGATGTGGTCCTGAATTCTCTCTGTCTGTATTTTTAAAGCTTATCACCTGCAACGTGATACTTAAAGTATTGATGTTACAGATATCACAGGGAAGCCTGCTCGTTAAGAAGAAATCCTTCAGATAGAAGCCAAATCAGATGTGCTTCCTCTTCAGATCTGGACTATGTCAAGTTTACAGCTGAGGAAAAATGCTGTTTTTCTGGCAGATGTACCCTATTGGCAAGAGGACAGCATTTCAGTCCCATCAACGGTCTGCTTATGGGCAGTTCTCTGCTGAAGTCCTGGGAGTTACATCAAGGATAAATTTACTCAGTGGGGATTTTTTTCTGGAACATACGGATGTTTTCTGATCTAGAGTAGCATTTTCATCAGGCAAGTTTGTTCTTCTTGTGCAGGGGAAATCCTTGCACGAGACAACTGAATGAGGCGTTATGTAGCTTCTGTGAAGGGGAGGTTGCTAAGGCTTTACCCAAACCTTTCAACTCATTTCATGGCAAGAAAGCCTAGTCTGTTTTGGATGTGACCCTACAAGTTGCCGTCATTACTGAACTTAATGCGAAAAGCCTTGTTTCTGTAGGGTATATCAAGCCTCAGACATTACTCCTTGAATGGCAGTATCCCGCGTGCCTTGTGTCCGTGTAAATTACTCAGAAACCAGCCTGCTAAGAGTGGTCTTAGTTCAGAGAAGGTTCTACCTCCTTTTCACATATATTTCCACCTCTCAGGGAATTATGATATCATGTCATATAAGAAAAGAAACAAATTATATTTTATTATAAATATATAACAAATCAGACAGATGAGATGATCCTAAAAAGCGAAGCCAGCCCGTGCTGTTTCTGCAAACCGCTCCCCACTTTCTTCAGCCTGTCTTAAAGAAAAGCCAGGGCTCCAAAACATTGCTTTTTAATTAGTAGAATTCTTTTTGTACTAAATCCTAATTCAGTGCCTTAATGCAGCGGGTCCTGCAGAGCCAGCAAGCTTGCGTGGGAGCAGAAACGCATGAATCTTTTTCTCTGGCATCCCTCTAACTGAGAGTTGGCTTCCGTTCAGAATTATTTCATGTGGTGACAGCTCGAGGTTTGCAATTGCAAGCATGGAGGCAGGGGTGGTAACAGAGGAAGGCATAATGACAGGTGATTGCTCTGTTGTCTCCATGGCATCACTGAGCCTTATCTTAGAGGTATCAAACAGTGTGCTTATACCTTTCTTTATCCAGATACCTGGCACCGCAAAGTACACCTGGTATGGTTCCTACTTAGTCACTGTCTCCTTTTCAGCTTATTTTGTATTAGTTTTTCACATTCTTTTCAATCTGCTCTGCTTTTAATGAGCCAGAGCAAGTAATTGAAACGCACATAAATGAAAGCACCTACCAGTTCAATATTTCATCATTTTGTGCCTCTAGTTAAGGAACTGGAATTCATAAAAGTAGGTTTTTTAGAAACATTGATGCTGCCTCTTCAGGGCAGATCAGCGCTTTCTGGTATCCTCTTTCTGAGTGCGTCAGGTATGCCTCATCCTGCTCACTATGAACTGGCATTAGGTTCTCAAGGTTTTAATGAGGCCATATAGCCGTGAGGAAAATAGCTTTTAGCCCATCAGTTAGATCCCAGTTTCATCTTGGTCACAGGCATCTCGCTGAGCCCTGTCCTTTGAGGCTCCTGCTTTAATTAACGGAGATGGAAGGACACCTCCAAGAATGACTCAACTCCTCTAAGGTCTGATTTGGCCTTTGGAGGATTTTCTCCTTTGTTGAATTTTGACTGACACTGCATGAGTTACTGTGACACATCAGGGTATACATCTTCTTAATCATAAATGCCAAAGCCACACTTGTAGAAACGGCTACGTAAGTTATGAGGTTTCCTTAATAACCATGGATTGTTTTGGTGTTGTTTTGTTTGTTGTTGTTGTTTTCTTTTAAAGAAAATGCCTAAGAAGATGTTGGTTTCTTTGCTGCCTTGTTTCTGCAACTCAGGGTTTACTCAGTGTATAGTTTTTAGTTTTCCTCTTTGATTAGGAGGGATGGATATATATATATGTATTTTTTTAATGAAATATTTGGAGTATTATGCGATCTTGGCTCTATATGTTAAGCTAAATGTTAACACTTATTATAACGATGATTAGAACAATTCAGTGGTCTCCTTTTACATGGGTGCAAACAAGATGATTATGATCTGACATTTGTAGTTTCTGCCTCCAGAGATGCTTGTGTGTCTAACTTTTCTTGCTTTTTATAGTGCATAGGTACATACTTTACTGGATTTCCCGTTTATAAAGGAAATGATCTCGAACTGTGGCAGCTTGTTTTCCATAGCCAGTATTCTCACATCTTACACTTTAGCCAGTTTGGTCTATTTAGTGGCCATTTTGCCATCTGGTTTTTCTTGCCAATGTATTTCTTTATCACTTATTTCTAACAAAGATAATTCCTGAAAGTGCATCTCTCTGTAAGATGTGTTTCCAAGAACACATCTTTTCCAGGAGTGCAATGAGAGCACACAGCCCCAGATACTTTTCTCCCAACAGATCTCCCTAGCAGGAAAAGCTATTTAATACTCTGAAAATACCCTAGGGAAAAGTTTGAAAAAAAGTGTGAATGAGGTCTGCATCCTCACTTTATCAAATGCAGCTTGGAACATTAATATTGGGAATTAGTTATGTAATTTTATCATCTAATAATGACAACGTTTTGATTCTGATGGCTAAGAGAAAGAAAAGTACAGCAAGAAGGTCCATGTCAGTGATGTCAGAGTGGGGTTTCTGTCTTGCACAAATCCTCTATTATCTAAAATGCGTTCCTCCAGGTGGGACACTTTTGAGTGTCTCTTTTCTCTATAGCCACTTTCCCCAGAATTATATTATTCCTTGAGTTCTCTCCATAAATTTTGACAGAAATCTGCCCCAGGTTGCAAATGAGTGATGCAGACACAAATAATGTGATTTCATAACCCTTATCTCTCCTGAAAACAAAGCCAAAAAATCTTTGTGGTGAAGAACGTTGAGCTAAAGATGTAAAAATGGATCCTTTCAGGTCAAGAAGGCTGTGCAACAGGAAGGCTTCAGCAGGAGAAAGCGAGGATACAGAGACATCAATGACATTGACATCAACATGAATGATCCTTTATTTACGAAGCAGTGGTACTTGGTAAGTTCTGAAATAAAATCACAGTAAGCATAACTAAATAATTGGCGTTTGAATTACTTCGTGCTGTTACGATGTCTTGCAAGAGTTCTTTCCAATTATCTTACAAGAGCTTGGGAATGGATCCAAGGTTCTGTCGTGTTGTTTTTAACTGAACCTCTTTTATGCTGGGAAGACCCAGCGAATTTCAAGAGCTAAATTTCATTTCAGTCAATGGAAAGATCCTTAGAAGGCTTGAAAGAGAACTGTATGGGTGTCCTGTGGGCATTCCTGGTGTGCTGATGTGACCCCTAAAACTGCATATGATCATGCCTTTGATTGAGCTGTTGCCAGGTAAAACACGTTATAACAAAAACTTGTAGTGTACTTACTAGAAAAAAATGAGGTTTTTCTTTTCTTTTGGAAATTGGAATACTGCTTAATTGATTTTCTGCTGTCAAAAGCAGAGCAGCTGAAAGCTGATGGATTTTGGCTTTAAGTTAATGTCAAAATAAATTAATATTATACTGAATTGTTTCATTTTTAATGTGTCGTATTTTATAGGGAGGAGTTTTTAGTCCTGAAAGAAGTGGGTTTTTTGTTTTTTTTTACATGAAAGTAACCAAGAAAGATGTCTTTCCATTAAAAATTTGATTAAGTCATTTTGCTCCATTTTAACACTGCAGCATGCTTACAGTTTTGTAAATGCACTACGGCCTTGTTCACTTCAGCTGACCCTTTTTGTTTATGAATAGTATTTCTCAATCTTTTCCCTTTTAATTCATGTCCTGTGTTCTGTGGATCCGTCAGATATGTCTGTTGTTTTGTTTTTTTTCCCAAGACAGGAGTTGCCAGGTGAATGAGGGCGTGTTAGCGTGGCTGGGACTTCACCTTTGATGAAATGAGAAACTGAAGTGTGGATTAATTCATTTCTTTGTGGTACTTCAATCGATCAAAATATCACAGTGATAACAACAACCATTTTTGTTTTGAAATCAAGCTATACATTTAGATTTTAGATTATAAAGTGCACGAAAATGCATTTTGAAATGAGAAATATATCTGACATAAAGTTGAATAGTTCTGCATCCGGGATAGTAAAATTCATACTACATCTACTGCGGAACATGAGAAATTTGTGAATGAGATTGGTAAGCATGACTTCTGCCTGAAGACAGAGGGGATTGCCCTTACCTTAGGAATAGTACCCACACACAGCTTTGGAAAGGACCTGTAAAGTTCACCTCGTGATCCTTCCCGCTCAAAGCAGACCTAACTTTTTAATCACAAAAAGTCATTTCTGATATTAAAACAAGGGGGACTGAATTTCAGTAGCTCCCTGCTTGCTGTAAAAACTGTTGCAATTACCTGTTCATAAAAAAAAAGTCTTCTGTAGTATCTACTGGTGTAACTTTTGCTAGCTTAACAAACTACACTGATACCCATGAGGAGAAAGATATTCCTTTGGGTTGGAAAGATTCAGTGTCTAACCAAATGTTATAAACCACAAAGAAGTGAATTTACCACCGTCACTCTTTTTTAAAACTCAAGGCAGTAGACATGGTTACAGACAGACTAGTACTCCAAAGCAGATGGGATTTATTTTCCGTACCAAAGATACATGCAAAGACACAAAGACAGAATCAGTGGCTGTGGAAGTGTGTCTATCAAGTAAAAAGAGCTGTTCTTCTTTTTCCACTGTTCTATTAGATTAACACTGGTCAAGCAGATGGGACTCCTGGACTTGACCTTAACGTAGCTGAAGCGTGGGAGCTGGGATACACGGGGAAAGGAGTTACCATAGGAATTATGGATGACGGTGAGTGAGGACTGCCTGCTAATTTAATATTTTAAGTAGCGTTTTTCCAAAAGTAATAATGGATTGCTTATAGTGCTGAGACCACCAACCTTCAGGGGAAATACATTATGATGTCTCCACTAGGGACAGAGAAGCACAGGTATCCAAAGCACTCTTAGTAGTACGCAATTATCAAACAGCGATCTTCAAGGGCATATTATAATGACCATTAAACCAAAGGAAAGACTCCCCTTGACTTCTGTAGGCATTGGCTGAAGGACTTAATTGCCTCAGAAAAGCTACTTACAAAAACATTTTCTGGGTTGCATTATTCTCAAAGTCATTGTTCTACAGCTGAAATAATTAAACACTTCCATGCTGAGTGTCAATAAAGACCTGCATATTAAATACATTACTAATTTGAGGCTGAGTTCAAGGAAGATGAAGATAACAGGTGCAGTTGAAGTCGCAGTGGCTCTTAGGGCTAAATTTTGAATGTTTTGCTTTTAGGATGGCTGAATAATATTAAAAATAAATAAGAAGGCTGCATCCACATATGTTTTCTGAGATCAGCTGACATGGATCCTCCTTCATTTCTGCTCCTTGTTTGCTCGCTCCTAAGACAAAGATTTCGTGGAAATAAGAAAGTAAATTCAGACATCTGTATATTGATGTCATGAGAAATCACATTTTTGCTGTTCCCACAGAGGCAGGAGTTTACTTTCAGGATGACTAGACATGATTAGGACATGGGGATGATGACAAACTGATTAAGCTTTAAGTCAAAGAAAGCTGCGGAGAAGTGTTAGCCCATCAGATACAGCTTTCAGAGAAGAAACATGAAATTAGTGGCCATTTCTTTGTACATTTTAACTGTATATCTAATAGGTTAATTACATCTGAGTGTAGATCTGCTGCTTCTGTCATTCCATCAGTGCGGATTTGTGTATTTATCAGCTTTGGAAATAATTCTTGCGTTAGCATGAGCATATTTCACACCACTGCCTTGTTGCAGGATTTAGCATAGTGCCGAGGTGTGGAGCCTCCATTTAAAGTCACGCTTTGTAAAATGTCATGGTTACTATGTGCATCTTCTTGATCCTTTGGTTACGGTATTCTCGTTTTCTTCTCTGCTGCACCCTAAGTGTCTGGTTTGCTTAGAATTCCAGGGATCTGAGAGTTCCTCCTGGCAGTTTGCAGTGCCTGTAGTGTTAAGCACATACCAAATGAGTCCTGGTGAACATATGGCTTGTTGGGATTTCTGGTTTGCATCAGCTTTTTGAAACCATGTATGGGAATGCTCAGAATCTAAGTTTCTGAGTGTCATGATGTTGCATCTCATGAAGCCCAGATCTCAGACAGCGACCTATGCTCGGATACCTGCTAGAACAGTCTAATCTGATATTTTCTCTCTACTTAGATTACTGTTATCAGAGGTTAAAAATTCCATTTTTGTGTGCTCTACTGATCTAGTGTTTGCTGGTGTTCAGATTTGGTACACTTCGGTGTATATGGCAGCTCATTGCATATAGATACCATTGTGATTTAAGCTAGTCTTGCTGAACAAATATGATATAATTTACAAAACAGGCCAGTGAATGTTGCCACCAAGCTCACCTTGTCAGCTGGCCCCTGTAATTCGGCACAACTGATTGAGAACTCCTAGCTGGGGCTGCCTCAGAAGTGATGCCCCAGTTTATAAATCAATACATCAAAACTGAAATTTCACTTCAATCAATTGCATTATTCACTATAATTGTTTTCCTTCAGCTGCGAAGGAGTTTTGTTTTGTTCTGTGATCATTAGAAAGTACTTTTGAAACTCTTAACCTTCACTTTGTTTTCTGTCGTCGTTTTATTGCAGGAATTGATTATCTGCATCCTGATCTTGCCTCTAATTATGTAAGTACACGCTGACCTTCTCTGTAAAATGTGAATTTTCTTATTGTTATGGCCCTTTTTTGTTATAAGATTGTGAACAGTGGAGAGGCTAACGGTACAGCTGAACTACTGATCGTACAGGTGATACATTTCATATTGAAATAAGCAGACTAAAAATGGGGCTGCCTGTGCAAGGAATGAGAGGGTTGACAAGGCTTTTTGTGAAGGAATGACAGTGCTGCCGCACATTAAATAAGCTGCAGTTTGCAGTATTGGATTTAGGACAGAAATGACCAACCTGGGAATTGGCTCTAAATCCTGCTATTAAGATGCAGAACTCACCTGTCACTTGGAAGGCCGTGGAGCTGTGGGCTGTGGCAAGGCTGCTGTTGTTCACCATGGCTCAAGCATGCATTAGCTTTTGAAACCTCCAGGAACAGCTTAATTCCTTTATAACAGGTGATTTGGTCTGGTGCTCCAAAGCATGTGGGGGGCAGATTGTGTATTATCAGCGCACACAGCATCAATTGATTGTTCCTCAGACGTAACTCAGCCTTACCTTTAGACTTGAGGCTTTTAATCTTTCTTAATTCTTCTAGACTCTCCCCAACCCCTTATGGTCACTAGCACTCACGTCTCCGGGTGTCTGCAAGGGCTCCCAGCACCCTCAGACTGCAGGCTGCCTTTGTGGTACGTTGCTTTCACAATGTGACCAGTGAGGGCCAAGAAGCTGTGTCTCTTTGCCTGATGAGTTGCAGTCTCTGCTTTAGGTGTTGCTACTTTCCTGCAGTCAGCAGATTTCTCTCAGTAACCCGGGCTTCTCCAGTTGAGCAATGCGGTTTGGTTTTCAGTTGCAGTTAAATGAGAAGAACAAAAGCGAATGGAAATTTTGGTAAAATGACCCATTCAGAAGGAATGGCTCCAAAATTAGAAAGAATAGGACAATTACTTTTATGTATCAGTTGTGGCAACTTGGAAAATAATAAGCAACGCAGGATGAAAACCTGTTCCTTGTAGTAAATAGCTAAACGCCTCTGGTGGGGAATATGTAGGTAGAGAAGGTGTTGACTTTGGACGAAGGATTTGGGAAATAGCTGACTGGAGAGGTAAAGTGCAAGATAACCTGTTTCGCTTGTTATGAGCAGGCTTAATAACTTGATAGAAGCTAATTAAACCTCGTGCCCTAACTGCAAAATCCTCACCCAAGAGGAATAACTCAGTAGGATGTTTCAATAAGTTGATATGAATAAAGAAGTTATTAAAAGATAGCCTTTGTCATCGCAGGGGTTGTTCTCAGCATGTATGCTTTTAGCATATGATCTAGGGCCAGAACGTGCTTTTTGCTCACTTACTTGCTTTTACAGCAGTAGGCATGAACAAAGCACGAGAGAATATTCTGTTTCTAAAATAACCGTGTTTCAAATAAACAAGATATAACTGTGCACCTGTACCTGATCTCATGTAAAATAGGAACGTTTCTGTTGTTAGCAGTGAACCTGGGATCATGCCCAGAAACTAAAAATAGATTTTTAGTAATGCTGTGTTTTGTCTTTCAATTCTGAAAGTGTTTTCTGTTTGACGGATAAATACTCGTCAGGCTTAGCAGAATGTGTTCTTTTTAGAGTGGCAATAGCGAGTATTTTAGTATCTAATGGAAAATAGAATAGAGAATGTCATGACAATGCAGATATCATGGTAGAAGTTAGAAAACAGTGGAGCTGGAGATAGACCAAGAACTACTGGGCTGAAATAGGAGAAGAAAAGCTGGCTGGGAAAGGAGAAAACAAATATTTAGCAGTAGGCTTGGAAGGCTTGTGAAGAGACTGAACTTGAAGAGAGCATCTTAAGAATTCTGTGTAGGATTGGCTTTGTCTGAGCATAGGGGGATCTGGTTGTGAAGCAGTGAGCAGGCTGTTGAGGGGTGCACAGAGGTTACCTGGCCAGTGCCAAGTGCAGGGTTAGGCCTGGCTTGGGCAGGACAGGTCAGTAGCTGGGCATGGAGGAGAAGGCTGAGGAGTGAGGGGTTGGTCTGACAAACAGTCATTACGGAGTAGCAGAAACTCCATCTGAAAGATCACAAACTTAAGGGAATTGCAAACCCACTGCTTTTAATATAGAAGTATGAAAACGTGGGCTGAATATGTCAGAGGACACTGCCAGGAAATGTGCTGATAAATTAGCGCATTATATGCAAGGCAAGCAGTGAGAGGTGCTGGCACCTCCTCACATGGGGATGGCTGCAGTGGCTGTATCTGAGAGGTGGCTGCTGAAGGGCAAGGTCAAGTCCTGCTCCTGCTGCTAAATCTGCCAACTCCTCACTCTCTGAAGCACAGCACAGCGGTTGCAGGGCTCAGTTCGCCCCTGTTTTACCTCTCCTCCTCTCTCTGCAAGGCTGCACGCGCCTCTGAGTCCTAGGAGACCCTGCTCTCGATAGCATCTGCTGCATCTTAGAGGCCACAAGGGCATTTTTTCCCACTAGGTAGTAATTTGGGCATGAACTAAGACAAGAACTTAAATTCAACCTGGAGGAAAGATCAGTTTGAACCTGAACATGCAATGAAGTCAGTCTCTTAGGAACAGTTCTTTAATTCTCTTCAGGCTGGCACAGCAATTGCAATCACCCTTTGTACCATGTGTTTAGCATTTCATGGTATTTGCACTTTGGGGCAGCTTTCTTTTAGGTTGCATTGGTTATATTTTGGGAATTTAAAGTTTACGTATCTCAAGTGTCTAAATGCCTACATGCCATGGCAATATCTGTTCATCTTCTTGGATAAGTTGGGAACAGTTAGCAAGTCTCTCAAAGGTGATGTTTTCAGCACATCAGCATTTTTCAAGTATAAAAGCTTGGCTTTGGTTACACGGTTTCATTGGGCTTTTATGTTTTGACTTGCTAGGTTTTTTTTTGCTTGAACAGGTTAACAGAGGTTTAGCACTTAGATATAATGAGGATCAGAGAGGAAAAAGAGCTTTCCAAAAGGAAAACAAACCATTCTGTATTTTTCCTAAAGTGTTATGAAATGTGATCTGTCTTACCGGACATAAATATGACCTATCATATAAGCAATGCACATAGCCCTTTTCTGAAATGCTGGTTTAAAGACGTGCACAGGGGAAAGCAAATTAGGTGTTGCCCAAGAGGATTCCTAAAGTAAAGCAGCTGATACTGACTACACGAATAGATAGTTGAGGTCTTGTCCTAAATGATGTTGGGCCAGAATCTCATTTACTTTGTCTTTCCTGAGTGCCATAAAGATATAGCAGTGTACTCATGCTGAATATTTAGTGTCACTTCACGTGATTGTCAGGGACAACATCCAAATGCTGGAAATTATGCACCAGTGACAGAGCATCTGAGAGTGTAAAATTGCCAGCTCAAATTTATATCAGAACACCTCAAGCCGAGAGAAATTGACTAGTTCACGTTTCGGAATGTTCTTTTTACGTATGTCAGTATTATGTTTATATATGTTTGTATAATGGAATGTGAATGACATGGTTTAAATAGTCTTGCATGTTGCTTTTAGTATGGAAAGGTGTTCAGAATCTGTGGAATTTCCAATGCTTAGTTTGATTCTTTGACTCTAAAGAACTTAGTCGTGGTACTCAATTTTCCTGAAATGCTTCCATATAAATATACATATATATATGTATGCACGTATTTATATACATATGAAGATATATATATATATATATATATATATATATATATGGAGGACATTCTAGCTGTATTTTTCTTCACTGTTTCTGAGCTTACTGCTTGTATCACCCATTTCTCTTTTTAATGCACTTCCAAATGAGAGACCCAGCGTAGCCGCACTAAGTCTGCGGGACATCGTGTCTAAAGACATGCTGCAATGGCATCAAAACTATCAGTATTTTTTAAGATGGAGCCCATAGAGCATCTGGGCTATCAAAGGCCTCTGGATCAAGTCTTACTGATCCAGCAGGTCAGTATAAGTAGGTCCCTGTCTTGCAGGGCGCTCTGACAATCTCACTTTTATCATATCATGTAGTCCATGGGTGTTCAACCTTTTGGCTTGACTGGGCTGCATTGAGTGAAGAGGGCACTGTCTTGGGCCACATATTTTATATGTAATATAATTAATGTTTATACGTAACAAAACATTTTATTTTAAATTGTTTTTCATTAGAACATTAAAAAAAAGAGAGCAACAAAACCATAGAACTGGTGGGGTATGTGACGTTGTTTCTGTGACACTAACACAGCAGTGTGGTTCGATGGCAGCGGCTGCAATTCTTGGTGAGGTCTCAGGTGTCTGTCAGAGATTTTTGATGACCTTTTACTCCTTGTGTGCTTCATCCTTGAAAACGGTTGCTCATAGGTGTACATAGTGCCAAAAAGCAGTGACATGAGTAAGGCAGATTGTGAAGCGAAGGGTATTTCTCTCTGCTAAGATATGTTGTAGAGAAGTCTGGTATAGAGACATGATCAGATTTTTGAGTTAAATATCTGATTGCAGCTCGATTTGTTCCACTTGAAAGGTTGCAGATAATCTATTTAAGTCGACTGAAGATGGAATTGCAAATATACAAGAAAACTGATGATTTTTTTCGGGAAATCTTGAGAACTATTCTCAAATTCCTTTATGAAATCAAAAAGCACAGCTGCATATTTTTTGCGGTTCACAGGACTGTGTTTAGCCAATATATCACAGTGCACACAGTTATTTGCCATAACTGAGTCAGCACTGCACTGTGCCCTCCCCGTGCTCTGGTTTCAGCCCAGGGCCAGGCTGGGCTGCTCAGTGGGACAGAGCTGCCACCATGATGGTGTGGGGCAGGAGGCGGCCGCAGGATGGGCTGGGCTGGGCCACGTGTGCTGTGTGGGTCATGGGTTGGACATGCCTGGGTTAGTCTAAAGGATTACTCTTATGCAAATGAAACTTTCTAATTAGGATTGATTTATGTCTTAGATATCTTTTCTTTTAGAAAGTCTGATACGTCAAAGTTGGTTTTGTCCCAAAGCAGAGCACAAAGTTGACGCTATAGCCACAAAAATGGGAAAGGGGAATTAGGAAATGTGTTGTTTCAGTAACTTTGTTCAAAATATACTTCACGTTTCCCAGACGTAAATATTTCATTGCTTTTCCTGCAACGACCCAAGAAACCTCAGAATTCAAATAGGTAACATCTAGTCTTTGCATGTGAGTGAAATACATTCTCCATTTGGATCCAGCTTGCTCCAGCCATACCCCAAATGCCCTTTTTAGCTGGCCAAGAGATTCGTGAACCTTTATTCCTTCCTGACAGCCTTTCTATGTGTATGAAAAGGAGCATGCCTTCTCACAGTCTGGATGGACTGCTCTCCCGGTCCCCCTCTCAGCAAGCTGCAGGGTAGCCAATTGCTCCTCAGGGTTTAGGGTTTATTGCAAAGCTGGAATTTTCCATTCTGCACTGTGAATGCAGAGACTCGTTGTCAAAGGATCGATATTTTCTTCCCTGCCTTGGAAGCCCTGCAGAGGTTCAGCCTTCAGGAGATTATTTTTTTTTCCCCACAAAGAGAACCTTTCGTTATGAACTGATAATTAAAAAGCTGAAGCCTAATGTACTCCATGCTTTTCTTTCAACTCAGACTGTGCCTACCAAGCCAGCAATTTCCTGCACTGACTTCTCCGAGATACAGCATCTGAGTGAGAAAGAGAAGCGAAGGAACAAGGGCTGCACATTAGATGCGTCCAGTAAAAGGGAACAGCAGCTGTGGAGGGTGTATATTGCAAACTTTAGTACATTCTTTTAAAGAAATCCTAAGGGAGCAAACACATTTGTTGTGCCATGAGCAGTAATATGAACTGATCTCTCCCTCCCATGAGTTTGTATTCCGTAACTCTCATACTTTGCCCACGTCTGCTGGTGAAGGTCAGTGTAGCTGCATTATCCCATTTACAGCAGCAGGGAGCTGATCATCTCGTGTAAGTGGATTTATCCCCAATTAGCAATGGTGAACGAAATCAGAGTTCCCACCAAGGCACTCAGACTGGGAGTAAAAAATTGCTGGTTTCAGTGTGTGAATTCTGCCTGAAGCTAAAAGCTTTAGAAAAGAGAGAGAAAGAAAGACAAATGGGCGATGGAAAGAGGGAGAGGACACATCTGACATTTGTTATGGGAAAACGAGAAGTGACTGTTTGAACAGAAAACTGTTGCTACTTGTAAAATGGGATTCATGCAGCCGTTCTTAGTGATCAATAGTAATATAGTACGTTCGGATGAGAAAAAAGACACTGAGATCTGGAATTACACGGATGTGAAATGCGTACATGCATTCAGTCATCCTAGCAGTGTTTCACTGCTGTCCTTCCCATAACTTTCTGTCTTTTCTTCCCTGTGGACTTACCTGTCTTCTCTCTCCAATTGGCTACAGCTCAAGAGGCAAAGCTGTCTCTCTCTCAACTTCTGGGGCCTTGTCACCAGCAGTTAAGATAACGGGTCCCCCTGTCATACCTGCAGGCACACAGAATACTTTCAGGATAATTATCATCTAAGCAGTGAAGCAGGGAAATATTCTACTTCTGTTATGACCTGCAGTTTCCAGTGTTTACTAGAGGAACATATGCATCATTGAATAATTTTTACAACCATGAAAGAAATAAGAAATAGTACAGGCAATAGATTAGACACTGTGGTGTCTGCAGTGAAGTTTAGCTATGGCATGAAGGATCTTTTTTCTTAGTCTCCCTTGCGTGGTATCACAAGGGTAAGCAAATTGGTCTGGAGACTGTATCTCAGTGATTTAGCACTGTATATCATCAGCATCTCCACTAAAATTCCTTGGCCTAATGGTGAGATTTTATAAGTTGACAGGGCTCCATTGACAGCTCCATGCTACTCTGACCCTGTTGATCTACTGTACTGAAATCCCAACTGATGTAATGCCCAAGTCAAACAGAATTCACTTATAAGTGGTGATGAGAAAGACGTTGCCCTTCTAAGGCAAAAATTTGGAGGAAACCCTCTGAAGACCTTGAAAAGCTCCCAGAGTTTCCTCACTGCTGTTGATGTCAGCCCAGGGAATCCACAGGGAACTTAAAGCTGAACCATATCAGAGTGGTGCTCATCTCAGCGAGTGATTTGAGTTAGCTTTAGGAGATCTGGTTCCTACAGCAAGAGCTTCAAAAGAGCCTGTCACAGTTGCAGCTCCTGCTACATTTCAAAGGTTTACTGAGCGCATACACTATGCGCTTAATGTCAATAAAGCTTTATTGCTAATACATCAAAGTTATTTTATGGGCAAACTCTACACCCAGGTCATTATTGCTAGTACCTATTTTTAATTGCAATGTTGAAGTAACATTACCATATCAAAAGATAAAGAACAAACTGTTTTAGATGGTTCAATACATTGCTAATTGGATTTTAGATTGCTTCCTTTCTTCCTTTCTTCCTTTCTTCCTTTCTTCCTTTCTTCCTTTCTTCCTTTCTTCCTTTCTTCCTTTCTTCC